>JAOTQR010029296.1:0-16308 GCA_025774065.1 Solanum ossicruentum | reverse complement strand
GCTGTATTAACTCCCTTAACTAACTATTACCCACTAATTAACAATTAGTACCAACTAACTAACTACTACTCTCAACAGTTTCAAAAGGCAGTTTCACAATTCATAATTTCTCAATATGTCATGACATGCAAAATGAGGATGCATACAATCAAGACATAATTATGGAATCAATATTTCTCTTAATAAATACAATAATATCAAGTTCTCAAGGTTTAGCAATTATAATATATTCACCCCATTTTATACATATTAGGGTATAATTCTCTTTAAAATACTCTATCATATTTTAGTAACTTCCATTTATCATCCTCAATATCATATTACAATTATCTTCATTTGTCAACATATCATATTGACAATATTCTCAATTTGGATTTCACATGCTCTCAAAGTAACACATAGATAATTAAATCCCTCACATTAGCATCATAATAAGAATTTTCATCCCAAGACATGATATGATCCCATCCCATAGATTATAAGATAAAAATATTCAATAACTCAATCACAATCTCAAAAAAGGATAGCTAAACCTACCTCAATGCTAGAACCATACTCGAACAATTCTATCGAATGGATAAATCTTGAATTCAACTCTCGAAATGACAGTTCTCTTAATCCCTTGACTAATGAAGAACAAAAAGTATTGAGCAAAATCATGAGAATGAAGGAGAACATATATTAGCACATTAATGGAAGTAATGACTTCTTAAAATAAATAATCATAATATACAATATTCAAATAATCATTATCTTATCCTTTTAATAACTTTACCTACATTTATTTATATTAAAATAAAGCAATCCATTGTTTTCTAGCATTACCACTATATGTTTTCTTTATCTTTTCTCAATGGAAGACAAGACATGTAACTGATGATTTCTATAAACTTGTTTCTTCAACAAATGATTTGAATTCCTAAATTGAATATAAATCCTAATTTTATTTACTATAACTTGCAAGAATGAACTTAGGAAATGAGTCTAGAGCCTTGACCGTACGAATGTCATGTAATTGTGATTGTGATTATGATTGTGATTGTAATGTTAGAGTGTTGATGATGTTGTTGATGAAACTTGATGTTCCTGGAGTCTTGCTACAAGAAAAAAGGCTTTTAACGACCATTTCTTTATGAAGGGAAATGAATCCAGTCGTTATAGATATACTTATAATGACCAAATTTTTTCCAGTCATTATAAATATACTTGTAGCAGCCAAATTTTTTCTGGTTGTTATAAATACACTTATAGTGACCAAAATATTTTCAATCGTAATAAATACACTTAGAGTGACCAAATTTTTTCGGGAGTTATAAATACACTTATAGTGACGAAATTTTTTTTGATCGTCAAAGCTAAATTTTAATTCAACATTAACGAGGGAATTTTCACGCCCCGTAAGGGTACCCTAGATGTGGCCGAAACCCAGAGACTATTGTTAGTCCCCAAATGAACCACTTGGCCTCATCATATCCATTCAGTCAATAACCTCTAGACAATCAGCGAAAGGTAAAGAAAAGTAATGGGCATATCTCATCTAGTCTTAAAATAATATTATAAATAAAAAATGCTAGTAGAAAGAAACTAGCTCAACAAGTCTTAACATTAACATTCGACTCTAGTCTATGAAGCCTCTATCACTATCATGTGGTGCCAATGACAGACCCATGACTACCTCGAAATAAAATAAAGTTAACTCAAAAGTCTAACTCTAGCAAGAAAGATGAAAATAACTAATGACCCTTCGAAGTAAAGGAGGCTCACCAAATCAGTTGAACTGCTCAAGTCCTCAACGATTCACCTGTTGACAATCCCTGATCCCTGTATCTACATCATGAAATGATGTAGCGCTGAGTGGCGCAAGTACGTGGAATATACTGTATGTAAAATAGCTGAATGAAATAGAAACTTATAGAATAATATGGAACAACATCAACTTAGAATAATAACCAATAAAAATGTTATTATCTATATAAAGCAAGAATAAAGAGTAGGAAAATGACCCATCAACCAATCAAAAATCATCAATCAAATCAGGCTCAACTTATCTCATCTCATCTTAGAGTACTCAAGGTGGAAACTTTATAGGAGTTTCTCTTATCCGACAATAATCACTTATGAGCCAGTGACTGTACAACAATCTCGTTAATGTTTCCACAGTTGTTCCATACTTGCCCGGTAAGGAATGAATATGATCCACAAGGGATCTAAACTTAATCAATCCTCTATTGGTTCTAGAACTGTAACTCGAGAGGGGACTATGAGATGTAATGTTTCAACATCTCCTACGCTAGGCCGACATAGGTAATGAGTGCAAGTAGGACTTACTCTTACTCATTTCGGTGCTCCATACTCCTCCCAAGACTCACTGCTCATAAGACTCCTCCTCCTCATCTCAAGTAGCGTCATAGAGGCACTCAATATCTCAATTAGTCTTATGGAGACTTCTCATTAACTCATGAACTCAAACCCTAAAGTCCTCTATTAATTTTAGGGACTTTAGCTCAACTCAATTCTCATTTAAGAACTCAAGGACTCAGATCATCACTTAGAAGAAGTCGTCCAGACGAAACTCAAAAACTCAATTATGAAAATTCATAGGATCATCAACCTCAATTAACTCAACCTCATACTCACATCAAGACTACAATTGACATACTCAAGTTGAGGCTCTAGATTCCATCTTTAGGTTCATTCATGCAATCTTTATAAAATAATGAATAGGATTTATGCGATAATTCATGTAAAAATATTAAAGCAGTAAAACCAGTTTATAATGATCATGAACACATGAAAATACATGTGATATATATAATTCACGAGAAAATATTCAAGAAAACATACATGAAGAGTCATTATACTCATAACTCCTCTATGACCATCTATGGGGCACATGGAAGCACAATTTCATGCTTTAGTTAGCCTTACATACCTGGATTGAACCTTTGGACAATCAATCTCAAGGAACTCTCTTCGAACTCCTCAATTCATCGCTCATCTTCTCTTCTCTTTAGCCCTAGTCTTTTTCAAGAACTTAGAATAGGGTTTAAAACCCTCTTTATGCTTAAAACAACCTATTTGATCATACATTAAGTCTAGGAGAGGTTTGGAAAGGTCTAGAATGCCCCTCATGAAGTTCAAAAAGATCCATTTCGGGACATAGGGTCCGCGACCTGGACCGGGTTTATTTTTGATATTTTTTTCCAAAAATTCTCTGAATGAACTTTCTAATCCCGTAGAAAATTTTTGGAATAAAACCAATGTTGGTCCGCGATGGAGGCGCATCGCGCTCTATCGCACACCTTCATTGGTTTGCATTTTCGCATTTAAAAATTATCTTTTGATCTGGTTTCTCTATAAATGAACCGAGATAATTCGTCCACTCAATTTTTCATGTTAACCGCATATCCAGCCTCAGATTTACCATCGGAGAATGGAAAGACACATTGTGTGCATATCTCTCCTCTGGGGGTATTTTGATAATTTTATCGGGTGTTATATTATCTCCTCCTTGATATTATGCGTCCTTGAATGTTGAGTAAGGTGTACATCAAGGAACGATATACCTAAGACTCATTTCAGTACTCAATCAATTAAACTCTTGACTTGCCATTAACCTCAACAAACTTTACTCAGACTCTGGAATAGATACATCAACTCAGATAGGCAATTCGGTTCAGATCAAGAGTAGAGATATTATCTTAAACATCCTCACCATCAGGCATGAATGGAATGTCGAAACTCGATCAATTTAAATTGTTTAAACACTTAGTCAATAAGGTATTTGAACTCCAAAAGGAAGTCATCAACGCTAACTGAGAAAGGGGACCATCATATATTCAAGACTCTGCTGGCATTCTTAAGCTCAACTCCCCACCTCAATTGTACTCCCTTTCATGGCACTCTAGTCCATCAAATTAAACTTATAGCTCCTATTCAACTCCCTACCTATCCACATCCTTTTGTTCAATTCAAGCCTACTTCTGAGCCTCAAGGTGTTATTGCTAGGATGATCAAATCCATACAAGGCTAACCCTCAATACTCAAGCTCTATACTCTCATAGGGACTCCCCTTAAACGATCACCAGTCCTCTTCATTACCTTACTATCCTTACTTGAAACCCTCATCATGAAGTCTTCAATAGTCTATCATCAATACTCACATAGTAACAACCACTCATTCAAGCCTATCATTCTAACCACTTCAACTATATCTAAGAAATTTCAAGCCTACTTAGCACTTCTACCTCCACCATTTGATGAGCTCCTACTCTAGGACACCCCAACATACTCTATCTATTGCATATCATAATGTCCCATCTCTCCCATCCTCCCAATCTCTATCCTTACATGACACAGTAGAACATCAATGTCATAACAAGGTTACATTCACTCCTCCTCACTCTCTCTCATCAACCATCACTCCTATACTATCATCAACACTTCTATCAAGACTAGAAAGCTAGAGCACTCAAAGGGATTGGAAGAAGGATTATTAGCATGATTTGATCGAGAAATATTATTTGAGAATGTTCATAATAAGATATAATCTCCGTCGTCTATAGAAATTCATTCTGAGTTCACAGAACTATATGTAGTGTAAAACTCAGGTCACATCTCACTCAATATAGGATTGCAAACTCTTAGATCCATGAGGTAAGATCAAAATTAATAAATGAAGTCATCGCTTTTCATTCTCACAACTTGACATGAATGACAATCGACAAGTGGTACATGGGACTAGTCCATGGCATGGCTGTCATATGCCAGATGGGAAGAAGCATCACCTTACTAAACTACAAGAACCAAATGATGAAAAGAATTGATGTCTCATCTTGATTAGTCAGTCACTATAAATAACTCAAGATCTACTTGATTTATTACCTCATCATCTCCCCCTTAGATCAAAGGTTATTACTCTAAGTTCGCAAATGAATTCCCTTCATTAGGCCATAAGTATATATCCCCACATGGCCAGGAATCACTATCCCCAAAGCATCTTAACTTTTCTATTATGCATTAGTCGCATATATATAACTAGCCAATCTGCCTATCACTATCACAATGCTATCTCCTCTTTAACACTACTCCTCAAACTTTAAGCTTAGGGTCTACTACAAACATGTGCATCTATCACACACCTCTTAAATATGTTACCAACTTACAGCTACTAGGAAAAAACATTAAGGAATATAATCCCACTAAAATCTCACAGCAAGTATTCGATCAACACATCCCCTCTTAGCAACTCAAGTACCATTCCTCTACCTACTATACCCCTTTACCTAGCTAAGCTCATAACTACATAAATCTCATGGGGCTCTCACTTCAGAATTATAAGCCTAGTTTAGATCTATCATATTGAAATCACTCTATTCCCCTCTTCAATATCTATGCTTTACCCTCACTAATACGAATATCAGAATACATCAACATAAACATCTATCTAGTTTTGAGCATGATCTAACACATTCTGACAATAACTCTCTGTCTATACCTCATCTTGACAATCATAGGGTACTTACAACTCTTTCATCTAACTTATAGCAATTGACTCATCACCTCTTTACTTATCTAATAGGCATATACCTCTAACTACAAGCCTCAATCAACTATAACTCTCTCTGGCTCGTCCTTTCCTTTTAATCGCCATCATTTCTAGCTTTGTAATGACATCTCCACTCCGGGTGCTACAAGACCTCACATCTTACTTTTAGGTGGTAATATTAAACTCTTTAGAGACAGAAGTTTCTCTCTTATAGATAATATCAAATGTACATAAAGGCTTGAATTATACTCATCAAAATATCTAGGGAGTTCTCCTTATCTTTGCTACTACCCATGACATACAAATGGTTTGGAGCTCTACTTGCGCCTAATGTCATGCCTCTCTAATTTCCTCTAGCTGGCAGGGATGGTGCAGAAGATTGAGCCTGGTTAGCTCGCTTTAGACAACCTCTCTGGAAGTGACCCACTTGACCATACTAAAAGCACATATCACTCTTCTCACAACATTTACCAAGTGTAATCTGCCACACTTACCGCATAGTCCTATGAACTTGCGCCACACTAGCTTGTGACTGGGATCCATGGGCTCCAACTTTCTGAGATCTCTAATCATTGCTGGTTTCGGGCATAGGAGCATTAGCAGATGATTGTGCTAGAAATTTGTTACCATTCCCTTTCTTTCCAACCTCATGGTTGTATGTATTAGTTCTCTTATTCCTGAACTCTTCTTTGTCATGTTGTCTTTCCTTATTACCTTGTTGCACACAAGTCATCAACCTCCCGATGTCTATGTCGCTCACAAGCATGGCTCCCCTCCCATATTTCTGTGGCCCTCTATTTAGCTCATCAACATACAACCCTATTCTCCCTGTCATATCTGCAACCATATCCAGAGCATAGCAAGATAGTTGGGTAAACTTAAGTCCATACTCTTGCACAGTCATGGAGCCCTGTTTTAGATTCAAGAACTCCCCTACATTATCCTCCCTCAACTCTCTTGGAAAGAAGCTTCCCAATAAAGCTCCCTCAAACACTGTCCAAGTCAGAACTGGAGCACCCCTACCTCTACCCTTCTTCCAATAGTTGAACCACAGTCTGGCAACACCCTTAAGCTGGTAGGCAGCTAGTTCAACTCTATCAACATTGGTCACATGTATTACCTGAAACGCTTTCTCAAGCTTATCAATGTAGTTCTCTAGGTCTTCATTGGGTGTAGACCCTATGAACTTAGGCGGGTTCATCCCCAAGAACTAGTAGAACCTAGATGTAGTTGGAGCATCTTGCCTGCCTATTTCGTGTCTACCAACCAGTGTTGTCATAGCCTAGGACAAAGTCTGGATAGCCTGGCAGAGTACAATATTCAAAAATTTAGCTTGTGGGGCTGCTCAGCAGGGATAGTTGCGTCTATGGGTTCGTCATGATCCTAGGGCTCAGGTTGGTTAGTGTTCTATCCAACAGAATGCTTTTTTCCTCTAACATCTCTTGTTGGGGGCATGATCACAACTCTGTAACGCGTAGAGCACGAATAGAAAAGATATTTCTTAGATAACTCTAACACGAATCTGGAATAAGAAAGAAGTGTAACAATTCCTAATGCCCTATAGCCTCTTGCTTATAAAGTATGGTCAAAAATAAATAAGGCTCTACTAGACAAGGCTTCATAGACTCTCTAGGACACTTGAAATACCCCGAGAGGATACCCTAGATGTGGTCGGCACCCAGAGACTATTGCTTGTCCCTAAATGAAATACTTGGCCTCATCACATTCATTCAATCAACAACCTCTAGAAAATCATCGGAAGGCAAAGGAAAGTAATGGGCATATCTCATCTAGTGTCAAAATAATATTATAAATAAAAAGGCTAGTAGAAAGAAACTAGCTCAATAAGTCTTAACATTAGCATTGAATCGAGTCTATGAAACCTCTATCACTATCATATAGTGCCAATGATAGACCAATGGCTACCTCGAAACAAAGTAAAGCTAACTCAAAAGTCTAACTCTAGTAAGCAAGATGAAAATAACTAATGTGCAGATTCTCAACGATGTGCCTGTTGATAATCCCTAATTCCTATATTTACATCATGAAATCATGCAGCGCCGAGTGGCATCAGTACATAGAATGTTGATATGCTGTCAAAATACACCACCTTTGGTGCCTAAAACAAGGGATTTTGTGTATTCTCAATACGACTTTTTATTGTTTTTATGTGTTTTGTATTTAATTTTGCAAAAAATATAGTTTGGATTAATCTTACAAAAAAGTAGCAGATTTTGTTGAATTTAAGGACCTATGAGACCCACTACAAGTCGTAGCCCATGTTATGAGTTGTAGGGGATGACCATAGTGATTAACAACTTCCAACATCAAAATCTAAGATATTGAAGTTCATCTATACGAGCCTAGGGTACGGGTCGTAATTCTCACAACAACTCGTAGAATAGGACCTCATAGTGATTAACCGTGTTGATTTAATTTGGACGAAGAAATGCAAGGTTGGACTACGAGAAGACACTACGAGTGGTAGACCAGGCAACAACTCGTAGCATGGATCATAACAGTCAAGTCAAAAAGGCCAAGTGCTGATTATGAAAGCCCACTTTCAACTTGTAGGTCACCCTACGAGTCGTACCTTCGAGCCGTAACTACTGTCGATCAGATTTTCTAATTTATTTTAAGGATTTTTTCTGTAAATAGTATAGGTTAGTTTTTTTAGAAAAAAGATCAAATTGTAAAGATAATAGAATACTTTTTTAGAGAGAATCTTTTAAGGTTTATAGTAGACAACTAGTGTTTCACTTTGAGGACCCAATTTTGGGATTGTAATCACTTATAATTCAACTTCATTATTCAAGCTTGTGAATCCAAAATCAAGGTGGTTTATTTTCTTTGTTTTTCTTGGGTAATTTCTCAACTATGTCTATTTTATTCACTGTTTGTGTTTTTGCCCAAGCTATGAGTACCTAAACCCCTACAACTTTGGGGTCTGGGAACCATAAGTAGCTAGCTTGAAATAATCCAGATTATTTGCATTTATTTATTTGGGTATTTGCATGTATTATCCATTTTCCTTTGGATTGCTTGTTCTTTGATGATAACATCAAACCCCACCTAATGTCATGATTCCGACCAAGGTAGTGATGAATAGGAAAAAGGAATGGGTGACAGGATTCGATTGATGTGTTCTCATCTAATCAACCAAATCTGACCAAGTCAAGGTTGACTGGGACAATAGGTAACAATTAGTTTGGCACACCACGGTAGCCAACTAAGTGCCATGGTAAAATTCGACCTTCACCTTTACCAAAGGGCTGGAAAAATATAAGTTACTATCCTGCATGCAATATCCTAATTGAAGTTATGTTATCTGGGGTATTTGAGTTGGTGAACCATGGGGAACACAATTCCCAACTTGCTCCTCAAATTGATTATCTTTTCACTTTAATTAGTATAGTTTGTAGTTATTTCAACCAAATTGCAAACCCCGCCCCCTTTTTTTAGAGAATATAGTTGGTTGGCACTTGAAATGATTGTTGGTGAATCAATGTGGTCAAACCCCGTATTCTCTGTGGATTCAATCCTAGCCTTTGGTTAGGTTTTATACTTGATATCGAACGCTTAACTATTGGAGCGTGAACATCGAATTTATGGCGTCGTTGCCAGGGAGTACGACTAAGTTTTAACTTGATTTCACTAATAGTTAATTCAAGTGTTAATTTCTAAATTCTCTTGTATTTTACTTTTGTTTTTTTTTTGTTTTGTTTTTTAGTTTCTTTTGTAGGATGTACTAGATTTGTATGCCCAACACAAGTAGTTAAGGTAATCCCTTAGTTCCAATTAACTTGGAGATCCACTGAATTGCAAGAAGAATAGCCCAAGGAAATGAAGACATCATGATTGAAGAAGCTAGGGATCGAAATGATGATGATGTGGGTAGAGATAAAAACCCACCTCGAAGGGAAAATAGGCCACACAATAGGGCTTTCGATGAAAATGCATATGGTTGGAACCAAATGGACATGCTAGATCATATATCTATATACAGAACCCTATGGCCATGGATGTCATAGGAGTTATCGTGTTGCCATCGCTATCGACCGACAAAAAGTTCATAGTGTCTAGTTTAATCCTTCACATGCTTCAAAATCATGGATTATTTACGGGGCTACCTTTTGAGGATCCCCACAGTCATCTTCATAATGTTGCATTTGTTTGTAAGAGTGTGATGGGTACGCAAAATCTTTCGATGGATGTTATTAGGTTATGAGTTTTCCCTCTATCTCTTACTGGAAATACATCAATATGGTTGTCAAAACTCCCACAAAGTTCAATCACCAGTTGGGCCGAGTTAAAAAGAGCCTTTTTAGAGAGATATTCTCCAAGGTCCAAAGAGCTCAAGCTCAAAGATCAAATCAACAATTTTGAGCAATTGTTGGGTGATTTGATTAGTACAACATGGGAGAGGTTCCCCAAGTGCTTGAGGATGGTTCCGGTCCACAAAATTATTGATGATGCCTTAGTGGAGATCTTTTATCTAGCTCTTGACGAGAATAGTCAAGCTTGTGTTGATACCATTATGGGAGGCATGTTTTTAGATCAACCTTTTGCATGAACCATCGATAGAATGGAGCAAGTAGTCAAGACGAATAGAGCATGGGGTCAGCGGGAGAGAGCCAATACAAAAAATTCATATGTGGTGAACGTGAGTTAGGAGCAAAGCAAAATCAATCAAGAGATCATGCAAGAGCTTGATCAACTCTGAACAAGTATGGACTTGGTATTGAAGAAAAATCAAGAGAAAGTCCATACGGTGGTTCACCAACCTCTAAGGGCACCCATTTATGAAGAGGCTTACTATGATGAAGATGCTTGCTTTGTGAGTAATCAAGTGATGGGCTTCCAAAACAATGCCCAATGGTCCAACTCGGACTATTAGCGCCAAGGTTTTGGAAATCAAAGTCGGAAAAATAATAGAGAAGATGTTTATAGAGATACTCGAGGCAGTTATTTTGAATCAGAAAGAGTACCGAAGGCCGAGTGGGGGTGAAGAGATGGGTATAGGAGTGGTCCCTATGTGACTCCCCATAATCGTGATGCTGGGTCCAACAATTCTAGGATTGAGGAAATGCTGGAGAAATTATTGAAGAAGGCCAACCATCAAGACGAGACTCTAATAGTGATGAAATCGAATATTTCAAGTATCAGTCAAAAGATAGAGTCTTATTCGGTAGCCATCAAACAATTGGAGCAACAATTTGGTCAAGTGTCTTCTCAATTGGACCAATGCCAAAAGGGAACTTTGCCAAGTAATACGGTTCAAAATCTGAAGAATGATGGGCATTGTATGGCGATTATAACACGAAGTAGGAAGAGCACCATAGATCCCCCAATGTTGATGGTTATTGATGAAGGTTGTGAAAAGGGTGTTGATGACAAGGTCGAGGTGGAGGAAGAAGGTTTGGCTAGTAATGGGTAGCAAAGTGAAGATGCAAAGGAGAAAGGAAAGACCGAGATTATCCCAAGACCTCCACCTTCCTTTCCTCAAAGACTCAAGAAAAAGGAAGAGGATGGTAAACTCAAACACTTCCTTTCTATGTTGAAGCAATTGTCCATTAACATCCCTCTTCTTGAGGCATTGAAGAAGATTCCCAGGTATTCCAAATATATGAAGGATTTGGCAATGAAAAAGTGCATGGTGAGCCAAGAGCTTCGGCAAGAGCTCTAACATTGTAGTGCTATCATGACCAAAAACTTAGTCCAAAAGAGGGAAGATCCCAGTGTATTTACCATTCCTTGTACCATCGGTGATGTTGAGTTCGTAAAAGCATTGTGTGATTTAGGAACGAGTATAAATTTGTTGCCTCTTGCCATTTTCAAAAACTTGGTCTTAGTTCTCCTACTCCCACAAGGATGTCGTTACTCATGGTGGATAGAACAATCAAAAAGCCAGAAGGAATCCTTTTTGATATGTTGGTAGAAGTAGATAAGTTTATCTTTCTGGCAGATTTTGTGATTCTTGATTATGAGGTTGATTTTGAGGTCCCTATTAGTTTTGGGAGGCCATTCTTGGCCATTGGGAGAGCCTTGGCGGACATAGATTCTGGTCAACTCAGGTTCAGGGTCAACGATGCAGAGGTTATATTTGATATCCGTCAGTCAATGAAGCACCCGAATGAGCTCAAAAGCGAGGTGTGGTCCATTGAGGAATTTTGGGATTGATGATGACTAAGTCATACCACGACGTTAAACAAGGCACTTCTTGGGAGGCCACCCAAGCACTTTCCATGTTTTGGCTTATTTTGAGTTTATTTTGATTATGTGAAATTTTTAGGTAGTGGGTCTATTATGGCTTGTTTTTCTCTTTTAAGACATTGAATCAGTTGTATGTTTGGATAATGGTATATTTAGAGATCAAGGTTTGCAAGTATAGAATAAGTTTAGAAAATTATTGAAAATGACATTGGAAGCAGCCTCTGCGACCAAGCCTAAGTGCCGTAGTGTGCACTATGACTCGTAGCCATGCCTCATAGAGTGTAACAGAGATGATTTAAAGTTGACAGTCTCACTACGAGCCAACTTTACGACCCGTAGTCCAAGCTACGAGTCGTAAATGGGGGTTCATACTGTCCAGGTATGTTTCTGAAATTTTTCTATGTTTTGAGTGGTCTACGAGACCAAGACCTACGGGTCGTAGTCAAGCCTATGACTCATAGTTGAAGTCTCGTAGACTCGACTATGTGATTTTAAAAGTAGGTCCGGTGGGGGTATTTAAAAGGTCAAAATTCATTTTGACCCTTAAATCCCCCAAATCAAACCCTAATACTCCTGCAATATTTCCTAAACACTTTCCCCCACTTTTTTGATCACTTTCCAGACCAAATTCTGGGGGTACCCCACATCGCTTTCCCGGTAAGTCACCAGAGGCTAGGGTTTCAAACCCTTTTTTTTGTCTCATTTTTGTTCATCTTTCATCTCCATCCTCTGAGGTATGTTTCCTGGTCTAATTTCTTACACAAGGTATTATGTCTATTGAACTTCTTGAAAGATTGTATGTTTGAAATTAGTATCAAGAGTATTCATGGGAAAATGTATGCATGTGAATGAGAACTAGGGTGTTTGTCGATTAGAATTCCTTGAGATTGATCCTAATTGTGAAATTGTCCTTGTTGCTTAGTTGTGATGATCATATCTTATCATGAATTATTAATTACATGTTTGAACTAAGTGTGTGATAGTTGGTTAATATATTAAGTTATGGTGGTATGAATTTATGTCTTGGGTATGCTTATCATATTAAAAATGGTGGTTTGAGTGACTATTTATATGTTTGTCGATTCAATTCCATAAACATTCATGTCTTTGTGCAAGTGATTTAGTTGTATATTTTGGGATTGACAATTTTAGGATTGTTGAATGTGTTGGGGAGATGAGGTTTGATTGTTTGATTTTGTGATGAATTTTGGTTTGATTCTTGGTTGGAATATCATTCTTGGATAATGGATATATTTTTATTCATAATATATTGTTGAAATCTTGCTTCGATGTTGTTTACATTTGTGTTTGAGTGAATTTTATTTTCGTTTGGTGAAATTACAGGCACCTTAAGTACTTGACGTTCCCTGCTACGAGGACTTCTTACGACCCGTTAGAGGATCCATGGACTGTAGTTACCCCTCGTAGGGGATAAAAGTGACCCCAGGTTTCTTAACATTCACCATATGAGACCCATCTATGGGTCGCCGTGTCCACTATGAACCGTAGTGGGGTCTCATGAACTTGCCTTGTGATTTATTTTGGATACTAAAAATCGGTACGAGCCCAGTCTACGACTCATAGTCATGATTACTTGTTGTAACTGAGCGTTGCACCAGAGTTCAGTATAAACTATTGCCAGGCACCTGTGGACTACGAGGCTATAGTATGAATCATTGTTTTCACTACGAGTCGTAACTGAGCCTTGTACCTGCAACATGCAACTGGTACAATGTTGATTTCATTAAGTGTTTTTCTTTTGTTGTTCTTTCTTTATGATCTTTTATCTCTTTTTATTATTTATTCAAGTAACTTGGGGCTAAATGCTTGTTTGTGATGAATATTTCTAGTACCATGGCTCTGAAAAATAGAAATGCAGCAATCCGAGCTTTCAACAGGAGGCTAAGGGACCAAGACTCAAACAATGAATGTTCTGAAGGCTCAAATGAAGAGCCCAATGTCCGAATTGACCTTGAGGATCAAAGCCCTCAAACTAGAGCTCAGACTGCATGGACCACAATGGAAGTTAAGAGTATCTCCCAATCTAATGAGGAGGAAAGCATGGATTAGTTCGAGTACGATGAGGTGCCTCAAGGCGAAGGAGCAGCTCAGTCCTCGGTCGACCCATCCATTTCTGCTGATGATCCCCATCTTCATCGATGGGTAGTAGCGGGTATGGAGGCTATCTAGTAGCAGGGATTGGAGCCTAAGGGCCAGGGGATTCCCGTGAGGTCGTTCTATGAGGAGACTCAATTAATTGATTCAAGGTTGCCCCGTGTTCCTGAGCTGGAGGCCAAGATAGACAGGCATGGGCTCCGGGGCTGACACCAAAGCTGGGCAAGTATGCCCCGCCTAAGTCCAAAAGTTCTACGCAGCATAAGTAACCACCATCATCAAAGATCTTCCCAAGGGAAAGAAAGCTATTGATCAGCCCCGGTTGAGAGAGGTCAGAGTTCGAGGTCAATGGGTGAACATTTCAGAGAAGACCATCCAAAGAGTTTAGATTGGGCCTAATTATAGAGGACCCCAGTCCACAGCCGAGTATGATAGCCGGATTGATAAGATGAGATGAGCTATAATTGGGAAGAATATGGAATTGAGGACCATGCTCCTGAGATGGGTGGCCAGTCAGATATCAGATAGTGACCCCGAGCCTACATGGGTCACCACACACACCGAGCCTATCGTGAACTCTCATCTCTCTTTCCCTACAAAATTTTGGTGGTCCATCATCCAATCTCGCATCTGACCCACATACATTAATAATGTTATCACTTTGGAGTGAGTGGTCCTATTAGCCAGTATTTTAGCTAGCTATGACATGATTGGGCTCGTGTGATGGCCGAATAGATTCACGAGTCTACACTTCGGAGTAATATATACATGCCCTTTCTAATACTGATTGTTAAACTCTGCATGAAAGCTGGGATGCAAGTCTCCCTCTATCTTGATACATACGTTGAGGCCCTCCACACCATGGATCCCATCCTGATCAAGGCTGACGAGAATCTGGTGGACCTCCAGCAAGCAGTACCTCCTCTCATTCCTGATCCATTTCCTCCTTAGCCTCTACAGAGGGTATGACTTCAGCTACCACTACCACTACTCCAGCTGCACCAAAGAAGCCTATAGCAGCTGACATCGAGGCGGATCCCTCTGCAGCTGCACCTGCACCAAAGCTATCTACACCTCAGGTTCCTTGTGCAAATATCCCTATTATGTCTGCTATTGGTTTTTAGGCTATTGTTTGTAGGTTATCCAGGACAAAGGCCTAGCTAGCTCAATTGATGCAGCAGATCAAACCTTTGGTCTAGTGGATAGTTAAGTAGAGGTCCAAGGCATTCACTCTTTCAGTTATGGATCAAAGGATTTCTATGGTGCATGCCAGGGTTGATTCTTTCGAGGCCAAAGTCCAAAATAAGCTTGATAGGATCCGGTCTGCTGACATGTCTACTTTCTAGTAGGAGTTGACCAAGTTTAACGCCGACTTGCTTTCATCACTAGTAGCCCCGATCACAGCTCCGGAACAGGCACCTAGGGGTGATGACTTGATTAATTTATTTGCTACAGAGGATCCACTGCATGCTTCTAGGAAGAGGCTGATAGAGGAGATGCTAAGGACAGGAAAATGCGGTAGAGGACTTTTGAGGAGTAGGAAGAGTTGGAGGAGCAGCTTATGGAGTTTGTCATACAGAGATCGAGAGAGGAAAAGGACCAGAGGAGAGCTCTGGAGTTGGAGAGATTGCACGGAGTTGCCTCATCTAGCACAGCTACAGCCCAGACTACTCCGGAGGAGTGAGCCACCTATGACCAGCCAGATACCGGTACTTGAGCACCTTTTTGATGTTTGTAGTTTTTTGACCCCTGTTCTTATGACTATTTTTGGATATTTTGTTCTTACTACTATTTTTTTGTATACTTTAAGGACAAAGTAACTTTTTGGTGGGGTATAGGTAGTTATGAATTAGGGTGAAGTCTGAGTAGCCTTTAGTCTATAATTATCCTCGTTTTGATATCCCAAGGTTTTCTTGCTGTGTTTCTTTTTCCTTTGGATGATTTTATTTTTATGTTGAACCGGCATGTTTTTAGGTGTTTTGGATAATGTGTCAATATATAGTGATTACTTTTGGCATGTACATAGTTTTGAATAGTTTTTATGAAATGTTTTGGAAAATTGGTACCCACAAAAGTTTTCTGAATTGTGGTTATCTTTTGCAATCTTGCATATGTGAATGATTTGGCAATGTTTGTTCTATTTAAGTGAAAGCAAGTTGATGCTTGAAGCATGACTTGTACGTCTATGTTAGTTATGTATGCAATGCCATGTGTGTGTGAGCAGAATGTTGTTGTGTTCATTCATTGTTTACTGATTCAAAACTAGCCTTGTTACTCTGAGTTGGACCGGAGACTGTGTGGAATAGGAAGGGATCTTAGGCTATTGTTCTTTAATTAAGTCCATTTTTACCTATATAACCCACCAAATGAAAGATTTTACCCCTTGTGCATGTATTTTTATATGTATATGTGTGTGTGCATGTGTGTGTATA
>JAOTQR010029285.1:0-16308 GCA_025774065.1 Solanum ossicruentum | reverse complement strand
CAATGGTCTAGGCCAATTTCTAATCACATCCGTCTTTTTAGGATCTACCTTAATACCATCCCCCGACACCACATGACTTAGAAAGGCAACTTCTTTCAACCGAAATTCACATTTCTCATATTTAGCATACAACTTCTCTTCCTAAATCTTTGCAACACTACCCTCAAATAAGCCACATGCTCCTCCTCACTATGAGAATAACTCAAAATATCATCAATGAACACCACAACGAACGTATTAAGGTAGGGTTTAAAGACCTTATTCATAAGGTCCGTGAAGATAATACATACATTAGTCAACCTAAAAGACATAACCACAAATTTATAATGCCTATACCTAGTCCGGAAGGCCATCTTGGGAATGTCACACTCCCTCATCTTCACTTGATGATGAACCGAAGATTAATCTTAGAGAAATGACTAGCACCTTGAAGTTGGTCAAACAAATCATCAATTCTTGGAACAGGATACCTATTCTTGATGGTGACCCTATTTACTTCCCTATAGTCAATACACATTCTAAGAACCATCCTTCTTCTTCACAAACAACACCGGTGAACCCCAAGGGGATTGACTAGGCCTAATATAACCCTTCTCTAACAATTCTATCAATTGCTCCTTCAACTCCTTTAACTCTGTCAGGGCCATAGAATAAGAGGGAATAGAAATGGGTTAAGTATTGGGAAGGAGCATCTATACCAAAATCTATGTCCCTTTGGGGAGGAACACTGGGAAGGTCATTTGGAAAGACATCAAGGAACTCATTTACAATCGGAACCGACTCTATGGGAAGGACTTTGGACTCCACATCCTTAATCCTCACAATATAATAAAGACACCCCTTAGAGATCAACTTACGGGCTTTAATGCAAGAGATGAACCTGCCCTTGACCACCACAGCATGACTCTCCCACTCAAGGACGAGTTCATTTGGGAACTGGAATTTAACCCTACGGGTTCTACAATCAATAGAGGAATAGTATGCATGCAACCAATCCATCTCAAGAAAGACATCAAAATCAACCATATCCAACACAACAAGATCACAAGGCAATATTTTATGCAAGATGCAAATAGGAAAATTTCTATAGACCTTCCTAGGAACAATAGATGCACCAATAAGAGTGGATACATCATACGACTCACACAACAATTCGGGCTCAACATGAAACTTTTTGGCAACAAAAATGGTAACAAAAGAAAGAGTGGCACCTAGATCAATCAATGCATACACATCAAAATCGAAGATTTTTAACATGCCGGTGATGATATCGGGCACCTCGTTAACCCGTTACTTCTCATCCAAAGCATAAAATCGATTGTGCCTTGGGGAACCACCTTGTTGACCACCTCTCCCCAAAGGAACCGCATTTGCACTTGTGGATGAACCTCCTTACCCTTGTTGCGGTTACAAGGACAATCAATCTTTTAGTGGCCCACTTCCCCTCCTCCAAAACATGCATTTGTATCTCTCAAACATAAGCCCTCATGACCCTTACCACATTTTGAGCCCACCTTGTTAGGGACCACACCACGAATACCTTTGGCCCCTTGGAACTCATTGGCAAACCCCCTACTAGAAGTATGAAAAGACCCTTGGCCTTGATGGAACTGGCCACCCTTTCGACCTTGGAACTTTCCTTCAAAATGGGCCCTCTTGGCCTTATTACTCCTCCTCTTCCTCAACTTTTCCTCCTCCATTTGTATGGCATAGATTATCAAGTGGAAAAAATCCATGTCATTAATCAAAATAGCGGACCGATATTCTTCACATACCAAATTGGAAACACCCATTAAAAATTTATTCATTCTAGACCTTGAGTCAGCAACCAAGTGTGGAGCATGTTTGAAAGTTGGTTGAACTTGAGGGCATACTCCCTTACACTCATAGATCCTTGTTTCAAGTTCATAAAATCCACTAATTTAGCTTTCCTAAGCTCAAGAGGAAAAAAGCGGTTAAGAAAAGCCGCCTTGAACTCCTTCCAAAGCACCACATTGTTGATTCCCTTCTCCTCTTTCCATTGCTTGTACCATATTTGTGCTACCCCTTTTGAGTTGGTAGGCCACCAACTCCACCTTATCTTCCGATCCTACACCTATGATAGCCAATACCTTGTAGACCTCATCAATGAACTCTTGAGGGTCCTCATCTACCTTGGACCCATAGAATTCCAGGGGATTCATCCTCATGAAGTCTCTCATCGAAGATGCTGGAATAGGAGCATAAGGGGCTTGGGCCCCTTGATTGGCTTGATTAGCCAAAACTTGTGCAAGCAAAGTGAGAGTATCCCAGAGCTCTCCATAAGCCGATTGCTCCTCGGGTGTGTGGGCTCTTCTTCCGCTTGTGTTAGGCATGATCTAGCATAGCAAAGAACAATCATTAAAGGCACTGGGGGGAGGGGGGAACTTATTTTAACTCTATAGCACAACTTAGAATATGAAGAAGGGAAACATTTCCTAAACGCCTCACAGCTTTTTGCTCATAGTTGTAGTGCATAACACAACCCTGAACAAGACTCTAATCAACACAGTGTGTTGGATGTCGAGGACCATTAACAACCTAATGCTCTAATGCCAAGTTTGTTATGACCCAAGCCTAGGCTCTAGACGTGACACTACGCATGGGAACCCGAAAGGACCCCAAGCGAACCTCCTAGCACATCATTGCACATCCTTGGTCGTGGAAGCAATTAAGTAACAACAATAAGAGTAGTAGAAAGGGAATAAGGGACTGAGGAACATTCTTCATATCATAAAAACATAGCAAGCTTAATAGAGTATAGCATAAATACAACATAAGGTTCCAACAACACCTCTACTACATAGATAGGAGCGAGGGACCAAGACAAACAACGAGGCTCACCCCTCTTAGTCATAAGCATACATCTATAGAAGAGTTTTAATGCATAATTTAGAAACATAGACTTCGTTTCCAGAATGGAGGACTCACCAACTAGCTTGAGAGATAATCGTACTAGCTACGTGGAGGAGGAGGATGATTAAGCGGGCCTCTGGTTCCTACATGGTAACATCAAGTAGGCATAGAGTATGTGTTAGTACATTTGAATGTACTAAGTATGTAGGATGCAATGCAACAAGAGATAGGCATCATAGTCAAAGTGCATAATGGTGAACAATAGCTAGCATAATAGCAATATGGCATGTATGATCAATGCTTAAGTAAAACATGCTTATATAGAACATAATACATGTATAATAAGAGGTCATAATCATATGATTGGTGGATCGTCTCACCCTACCACCCATGGTGATTGAGGTACAAACCCTTTAATTGGTTATCAAGGTACAAACCCCTTGATTGGTTGGTGGAGCGTCACACCCTACCACCCATGGTGATTGAGGTACAAACCCCTCAACCCGGTTATCAAGGTACAAACCTCTCGACATGGTTAGTGGATCGTCGCACCCTACCACTCATGGTGAATGAGGTACAAACCCCTAAACTCGGTTACTCAGTGCATAACCCCCAAGAAGGGCAAGGTCTCTTTCTAACACTAATAGGAGAATATCATATAAATACATTCCATTCATCATCATAAAGTTATTCAACTCATAAGATATGCATTGGACCTTCAATTCCTCAAGAAATCGTAATCGTACATTTTATCATACACTTTATGGGTGTGCAATGCTAGTGTAAAACCATGCAATTAATGAGTGGAATCATGCTAGAGAATTTAGTGTGAAACCATCAGTAGATACTTGGTAACACCCTTAAGAAATATACATCAAAACCCTTCATCAAATCTCATTGTAGATCTTAGATTCATAGCTGAAGACATGCTAAAACAATCATAATTTCATGAAACCCCAACATAATGTGCAGTGAAATTCATAATAAATAAGACCCATGAGTAAATCAACTTAGTTCATGCAAATTTCAGGTAAAAAAAGCTTGGGCATCATGGGTGAAAGGAACCCATGAAAGAAACCTACATAACTTAACTTTGGAGAATCCTTGAAGAAGATTGGAGATGGAGACTTGAAGCTTGAATGAGAACCTTAAGATCTAGACGAGTTTTGGGAATTGAAATTTGGAGGTGAAATATTGTCTAAGTGTTTGAGAGAGTATTTGGGAATGTCTTGAATGATATGAGGGTGAAACAAGGCTAGTATAGGTATCTTCACCCATGTGAACACTTAGGCCTAAGACCAAAAAGCCTTGGACCAACTCGACAAAACTGGCAAAAATAACAGTGTAGCGCACCCTTGGTGCATCGCGCCAAGGGCATGAGCATATTGGAAATCACATTTTTACAATTTTCAAATTTTGCTTCAGTTTCTCTTAAATCGGGGTTAGACCCATCTCCCACTCAATTTGACCCGCTAAACAAGAATATGAAGTCGGATTTTCGATATCACGTATGGATTTTGAGATAATGGAAATTACACTTCTGGGCACTTTCGCAGCATATTTTTGGGCATTTTTTGGGGTTGTTTGATCTGCTATCTGACTGCCACCCATCTCAGGAGCTCGGTCCTCTGGTCTATATTTTTCCCAATCATAGCCCATTCAATTTGTCAATCCAATTGTTATACTCAGATGTGGACTATGGCGCTCTATAAGTCAGCCCAAACTATATTCAACGGATGGTTTCCTCTAAAATATTCACCCGCTGGCCTCGAACTAGAACATCTCTCTACCGGGGTTGATCAAGGGCTTCTACCCTTTTGGAAGATCCCATAGAATAGTAGCAGCGTACACGGCATAGAACTCCCATACTAGAAGTGGACGTACTTGCCCAGCTTTGCTATCAGCCACCTGAGACCATGCCTGTCTATCTCAAACTCCAAAGCAGGGACATGACTCAGGCTATAATCAACTAGTCGGGGCTCTTCATAGAATGGTCGCTCGGGCTTTTCCTTCCCCTTAGGCTTCAGCCCCTGCCTGTAGATATCCTCCATGCACACGATTCCCTATCGGTGATGCTAAGGATCATCAGCAGAAATTGATGGGTCCACTGAGGACTGGGCTACCCCTCCACCCTAGGCCATGTCATCTGACTCGGACCAATCTACGCTTCCCTCCTCATCAGACTGGGAGGTAGTTTAAACTTCCATCAGAGTTTGTGCAGTCTGAGCTCTAGTTTGAGGTTTCCGAGCCTCAGGGTCAATCTAGACATTTGGTTCTTCATTTGAGCCCTCAGAACGTTCGTTGTCTGAGTCCTCATCCCTTAGCCTCCTATTGAAGGCCCAGATAGCTGCATTTCTATTCTTAGGAGCCATTGTACCTGAAATATTCATCCCAAACCAACAATTAGCCCCAAATTACCTGAATAAATAATAAAAATAGACAAAATAACATAAATAAACAACAACAAAAGAAAAATACTCAATAAAATCAACACTGCACCAGTTGCAAGTTTAAGGTATGAGGCCTTGGTATGACTTGTAGTGGAGACTACAAGTCCTACTGTGCCCTCGTAGTCCACACGTTCCTGGCAAAAGTGTATACTAAACTCAGGTACGAGGCTTAGTTATGACTCAAAGTCGTGACTACGAGTCATAGACTAGGCTCGTTCCAATTTTCAATAACCAAAATTAATCACAAGGCAAGTTTACGACCTACTATGTTTCGAAGAGGAGACTACGACCCATAGATAGGTCTCATATGGTGAGTGTTAAGGAACCTTGGGTCACTGTTATTCCCTACGAGGGGCAACTACGACTTGTAGGGCATTTTACAAGTCGTAGGAGGCCCTCATAACAGGAAATAATAGGTACCTAAAGTACCTCCTACATCACCACACAAACCACAAAAACTCAACTAAGTAATAATTTAAACAGCATCGAAGCAATTTCTCAATCAACACATCAAGCATAACATAGTATGAATCCTAAACATGTCATTCAAATCAATCACCTACCCAAAATGAAACCCAACAATTCAAAATCAAATATTAACCCTCCAAAATATTCACAAAAAACTCACATCATTATTCCCCAAACATATGACACAATCACCCAAACTCATACATGAATGATCAGGGAATTTGGGTTTACAAGTCCATCAAGAATTCACTTAAACCCCCATTTTCAACAAAATCAACATACCCAACGCACAACTTCATACTACCATGATTCAGTCAAGCAAGCACTCATCATAAACCCATTTTATATATTAGACTAACACATATGGCAAAGCATGATCATCAAAACAAACAACAAGGGTAATTTTACAACTATGGTCAATTGCAAGGAATTCTAATCGACAGACACCCTAATTCTTATTTCAAATGCATCAATTCTCCCCGTGTACACTCTTAGTACTAATTTCAATCACAAACTCATTCAAGAATATCAAAGGATATTATCTTTTATGCATGAAATTTAACTAAGAAACATACCTCAGAGGATGACGATGAACAATGAACAAAAACGAGAAAAAAGGAATCGAAAACCTTAGACATCAGAGAAGGCTGTCGAAAAATGATGTGGGCACGTCGAAATTCCACCGAAAAATGGGTTGGGAAAAGTTGGGGGGAAGTTTGGGAGCAAAATCGGAGTGTTAGATTTTTAATTTGGGGTTAAAATAAATTAATTGACCCCTAATATTCCAACCAGACCAATGTTTTAAAAACCTTCAGTTCAGGTCTACAAAACCCCGACTATGGGTCGTAACTCGGACTACGACCCATAGGTCTTGGTCTTGTAGACCCTCAAAATTTTAAAAATTTTCAGAAATAGACCTGGGCACTACGAACTCCATTTACCACTCGTAGCTTATACTACAAGTTGTAAAGTTGGCTCGTAGTGTAACTGGCAACTTCAATTATCATTATTATACTCTACGAGGCATGACTACAAGTCATAGTCCCCACCACGGCTCGTAGGCCGTAGAGGCTGCTTCCAATGCTATTTTTTTCAAACTTCCTGCACTTGTTCAATACCTACAAACCTTGATCTCAAAATACACCATTATCCAAACATACAACTGATTCAATGCCTTAAAAGAGAAAAACAAAACACAATCAATCCACTACCTAAAAGCTCACATAATGAAAATAAATTCAACATAAGCAAAAACATGGAAAGTACTTAAGTTGCCTCCCAAGAAGTGCCTTGTTTAATATCGTGGCACGACTTAGTCATCTTAAGTCATCAAAATTCCTCAATAGCCCACACTTAGCTTTTGTGTTAATCGGGGTGCTTTATAAACTGACGGATATCAAAACCCACCTCTGCATCATTAATCCTAAACCTGAGTTGACCAAAATTCATGTACACCAAGGCTCTACCGGTGGCCAAGAATGGCCTTCCCAAAATAATAGGGACCTCAAAATCAAACTTACAATTAAGAATGACAAAATCCGCTGGGAAAAAGAAATTATCCAATTTGACTAATACATCATAGAGTATTCCTTCAGGCTTCTTGATTGTCCTATATGCCATCAATAACCTCATTCGTGTCGGAGTAGGTGAACCCAAACCAAGCTTCTTAAACACAGCAAGAGGCATCAAATTTATACTCGCTCCCAAGTCATATAACGCTCTTGCAAACTCAATATCGCCGATGGTACAAGGAATGGTAAATGCACCGAGGTCCTCCCTTTTGTGGACTAAGCATTTGGTTTGTGACAGCACTACAATGTTGGAGCTCTTGTAAAAGCTCTTGGCTCACCATGTGTTTTTTTGTCACCATATCCTTCATATACTTGGTAAACCCAGGCATCTTCTCCAATGCCTCGAGAAGAGGAATGTTAATGGACAATTGCTTCAACATGGAAAGAAAGTGTTTGAATTTACCATCCTCCTCCTTTTAGTTGAGCCTTTGGGGTAAAGGAGGGGGAGATCTTGGGATAGTCTTGGCCTTTTCTTGCTCCTTCACCTCTTCGCTTCACATCCCAATATTGGCCAAGCCTTCTTCCTCAACATCAACCTTGTTATCAACACTATTTTCACAATCCTCATTCACAACCATCAACATGGGGGAGGGGGGTCAATGGTATTCTTCCCACTTCTCATCATAACTGCCATATAATGTCCCTCATTCTTTGGGTTTTGAACCGTATTGCTTGGCAAAGTAGCCTTTTGGCATTGATTCAATTGGAGGGACACTTGACCAAACTGTTGCTCGAATTGCTTAATGACTACCGAATAAGACTCTTTTTTGGTTGATACTTGAGATATCCGATTTCATTCCCTTCAAAGTCTTATTTTGGTGATTGGCCCTCTTCAACAATTTTTCAAACATTTCTTCGATCCTTGAATTGCTAGAACTGGCTTTGCGATTACGAGGAGGCACATAAGGACCATTTCTATACCCATCTCTTCACCCCTATTCGGCCTCGGGCATCCTATCTCTCTCAAAATGACCACCACGGTTATCTCTATATACACCCTCTTGATTTTAATTCTAACCTTGATTTCCGAAACCTTAACGCCAATAGTCCGGATTGGACCCTTGGGCATTGTTTTGAAAACCCACCGCTTGATCTCTAACAAAGCAAGCATCTTCATCATAATATGACTCACCATATATGGGTTCTCTTGGGGGTTGGTAGACTACCACATGAACACTTTCTTGAGTTTGTTTCACCACCAAGTCCATACTAGTCCAGAGTTGAACAAGTTGTTGCATGATCTCATCATTGATTTTTGCTTGCTCCGAACTAATGCTCACCTTACAAGAGCTTCTTGTAGCAGCTCTCTCCCTTTGGCCCCATGCTCTATTGGTCTTCATTACTTGCTCCATCCTTTCTGCTATCCTTCTATTAGTCTAAGAACATGCCTCCCATGATTGTATCGGCACATGCTTGACTATTCTCATCAAGAGCCCAATAGAAAATTTCCACTAAAGCGTCATCCACAATCTAATGGTCCAGAACCATTCTAAAACACTTGGTAAACCTCTCCCATGTTAGATTAATGGAATCACCCGGCAATTGCTCAAAGTTGTTGATTTGGTCCTTTATTTTGAGCTTTTTGGACTTCGGATTATATCGCTCTAAGAAGACTCTTTAAAATTCTGCCCAGCTGGTGATTGAACTCTGTGGAAGTTCTGACAACCATATTGTTGCATTTCCTGTAAAAGATAAAGGGAACACTCATAACCCAACAACATCCATAGGGAGATTTTGTGTACCCATCACACTTTTACACACAAATGCAACATTGTGAAGATTACTGTGAGGATCCTCAGTAGGTAACCCTACAAACAAACCACGGTTCTGAAGCATTTGGAGTAATCTACTCGACACTGTGAACTTAGTGTCTACCAATAGTGGTGGCAACACTATAGCACCTGTGACATCCATGGCCATAGGATTCAACCGATATTAATTCAAACCATATGTATTCTCGTTAAAATCCCTATGGTGTGGCCTATTTTCCCTTGGTGGTGGATTCTCCTCTCTACCCACATCATTATCATATCAATCCATGACTTCATCAACCGCAACACCCACGTTTGCTTGGGCCATTCTCCTTGCAACATGATTGATCTTAATATTAATTGGAGTTAAGGGTTCGCCTTGGCTCCTTGTGTTGGGCATACACCTAATATACCCTGCAAAAGAAACTAAACAACAAAAACAAAAAACAAGAGTAAAATACAAGAGAATTAAACTATCAATACTTGAACTAACTACTAGTGAAATCAAGTCAAAACCTCATCGTATTCCCCAGTAACGGCACCATTAATATTGATCACGCTCAAATAGTACATCTCACTTTGAGGTTAAAGTGATCGTTGTCAAATATAAAACCTAACCATAGTTTAGGGTCGAATCCCTAAGGAATACGAGGTTTTGTCACATTGATTCACTAACAATCATTTCAAACATCAATAACTCTATTCTCAATTAAAAAGGGGGGTTAAATGACTTATAAGAAACTAAAATTATACTAACAAAAGAAGAGACAATCAAATTGGAGAGCAACTTGGGAAATTGTGTTCCCTATGATTCACTAACTCAAATACCCCAAATAATACAATCTAAATTGGGACATTGCATGTAGGATGGTAACTTAGGTTCTTCCAACCTTTGGGCATAGGTGAAGGTCGAATTTCACTATGCCGCTTGGCTGGCTACCATAGTGTGCCAACTAACTGTTACCTATTGTCCCTGTCAACCTCTCCTTGGTCGGGTTTGGTTGATTAGACGAGAACATATCAATCGAATTCTGTCACTCATTTCCTTTTTTTGTTCTATTTATCACTACCTTAGTCGGGATCATGATACTAGGTGGGTTTTAATGTTGGCCACTATTAAATAACATGCAAAACGAAGGAAAATGGATAGTACATGTAAATACCCAACTCAAGAGGTGCAAATAATCTAGGTTATTAAGCCAGCTACTCATGGTTCTCACAATACCCAAGTTGTAGGGATTTAGCTACCCATAGCTTGGGCAATAACACAAACAATAATGAAATAAACATAGTTGAGAAATTGCCCAAAGAAAATAAAGAACAATAAACCACCTTGAGTTTGGATTCACAAGCTTGGAAAATGAAGTTGAATTACAAGTGATTCCAATCCCCAAATTGAGTCTTCAAGATAAACCCTATTTTCTACTCTAAAACCTAAAGATTCTCTTTATAAAATATTCTATATTTGTGAAATCTGATTCTCTTCCACTAAAAACACTAAGTTATACTATTTATACTATTTACAAAAAGGTCACTAAAATAAATTAGAAATCTGGTCGGCAGCAGTTATGGCTCATAGGTATGACTCATAGGGTGACCTACGAGTAGTAATGGGGCTTTCGTAGTCAGTACTTGGCATTTTGGACTTGACTGTTACGATCCATACTAGGAGTCATTGTCTGGTCTACAACTGGTAGTGCCTTCTCATAGTCCATGTTTGCAGTTCTTGGTCCAATTTTAAGCAACACGATTAATCACTACGAGGTCTTCTTCTACGAGTTGTAGTAAGGATTGCGACCCATACCCTAGGCTCGTGTGGCTAAACTTCAATTTCTCAAATTTTGATTTTGGAAACTGTTAATCGCTACTGTCATCCCCTATGACTTGTAGCTTGGGCTATGACTCGTAGTGGGTCTAAAGGTCCTCAAATTCAACAAAATCTGTCACTTTTCCCCAAAATCAAGTCAACTTGTATTTTCTGCAAAAATAAACATAAAACACATAAAAACCATAAAAAGTCGCATTGAGAAGTGAGAACACACAAAATTCCTTGTTCTAGACACTAAATGTGTTGTATTTTGGTAGTACATCAAAACCCTTTTTAGGTAAAAAAAACACGACCTCTATTAATCGTGGATTAAGTTTAGGAGAGGTAGAGAAAAGTCTGGAATGCCCCTTGAAAAATTTAAAATTTTGCACTACGGTGAACTAGGTCTGCGATGCTGACCTACTCCCTCCTAGTAAATTTTTGCAAAAATTATTTGATTAATTTTCTAATCTCGTTGAAAATAATGGAACCAAAATTAAGTGCTAGTCCACACACCCTACTAGAATTGCATCTTTTCCCAAAAAAATAATTTTTTGATCTTCTTGCTCTAAAATTGAATCAAGACCATTTTCTCACATAATTTTCATGTTGATAGTGATTTCGACCTCTGACTTTCCTAAAAGGTTTGGGATCATATGTTATGCAGGTGATTTCTTGTCTAAGGGTATTTTGAAAATTTTACCGGGTGTAACACTCAAATTTGTGAAACCCAAATCTGTGATATCGGTCTAAAAAGAGCTATGTCTCTCGGTCACATCGGGTGGGAAAATAATTGGTCTACTAGCCCTGAACAACACGGGTCTATGGCATCACTAGTCTAAGCATAGGCTAAGGTCAACATACTTCAATATAACACAATCTCAGCTACAAACTTCAATATATATCACAAGCATAGTCCTAAACTTCAATATATCACAATCTCAGCTATAAACATGTTACCAACAAGCGTAGATGATCAAACAATACAATGCAAGTATCCTCTAACCCCAAAATCAACCAAATAGAAATTCATCATATACATGGCATATCTATCTGATTCCCTACCCAATATTCATGCAATTCCGTTAATATCCACGTATCCAAACTCAGTCTAAAAGAAGGAAAGTCGTAGCCTAGTGTAGGCCGAACATGTGTGCTCCAACCTATTACCACCGCTTTTCCTTTTCGAATAGCCTCAACGTCAAGAAGAGATTCACAATGCTATAGTGATCATTGGGACATTAAAATTGTGAGAAACATAAATGGACCAATTTCGGATTTAAAAATATGAAATGTGAAATCTAGATTCGAAATTTCAAAATTACCCCAAAACTTGATCCTAGCAAGCTCTCTGAGCTCTTGTCCTAACATGGGACACAATTCAAAATCCAGAATCACCATAATGCCAACAACCACAAAAAGCATAAATTTAGCTTAAAAAATCAACAATTACAGTAACTAATTATGAAAATTTATTCGAAACAAATCCCTCATAACTACAACCAAGCACAACATGAGGTTCACCATAAAACCTCCCGCAATTTAGGCTTTTGGATCACCCAATTTGTACCTATCATGATAAAAATATGATTTTCCAAAAATCTCTCGAATTTCAATTTGAAAATGACAATGGAGAAATTAAAATTGAAAAACTCACCTCCAATGGAGCTCCTAAGTCACTTTTCGATCCCACCAACAATTCCTCACAAAAAATTTCACAATTTAGACTCAAGACCCACACAATTCGGACTTGAAATGCCCTAGAAATCAACTTCCCAAGTTTTCAAAAATATCAACTCAAAAACCATTGAAAGGAACACCCACAATTAATTGTGGCACTACCATGATGTTCTCCTTAAAATTCCTCGCGAAATGAGTTTTGAATCACTCAATTTAAGATCAAAAAGAAGAAGAAATTATCACATGAAGATGGAACTTAGTGTTGAAAATGGCCATCTTTATAGATGTCGGGGTGCACTAGATATGGTGCACCAACACACTAGCAAATTACTCCCATTTTAAAGTCTCTGGTGGGGTATTCAAGATTCATTCAGAGCCTCGTGCACACAAATGAACTATGCTACCCCACTAAATTTGATTTTTCATATTCAAAGGTACAGTAGAAATTTTCATACGAGGTCTTTACGACTGAATGTGGATCCCACTCCCATGATTATTTTTAACCAAATTCTATTAAGGGGCTTGGAATGAGTCTGGAAGCCTCAATGACCGAATGAAAGGTCGTTCTATACCAAACTCGATGTTCTGAAACTAATTGCATTATCAGAATTTTTATTTGCCATGTTTTTCGAAAATGTTGACCAAAGTGAACTTTTGGCTAATTTTCAAGGCTAAAACACTTAAAATGGTTCAAACTTATACTGAAAGCCTCAGGACATGACTCAACCATGCTTTCATTTGATTTGCCCATTCCGGAGCTGATGAAACTGTCAGAATTCCATTTTGATGCCTCTAACTCACATTTTAGTCTGAAATCAACTTGTTTAGTTATAAAGTCCTTCAAAAAAAACTGCATAACATCCAAATAAATGACCAGGAAACCGAGCTACCAATGCTAGCAAGTCATAAATAACCTAAGGTCACTATAAGAATGCTCTAAATGGTAAAACAGGCCCAGTATTCAGAAAATGACGTGGAGGGTCATTGCATTTCTTGATTTGATAAAGTGAACAAGTATTGTTAGACATCTAATTTTATCATAGTGAATAACTGTTGTTGGATAAAGCGAGTTTTCTAAAAAACAATTCCAAAGCAGACACATAACAAAAATTATTTAAAATCACTTTTCCTAAATTTTCTCCCAAAACTTCTACCTTAAATATAACACAACTCACACTTATCTACTCATAAAATTCAGATTATTTTTAAGATTATTGTATTTAAAATTAATCTAAACAATTAAAAGATAAAAAGATTTATAATAAGCATTATATGTAACACAAGATAATTATATGGTAATTATCTAAACAATAATTATATATTATTTTTGCATTTAATATTTACATCTTTTTTCAAAAATATCAGATTTCTACTTTTACTTTAACTCTTTTATAGTTTTTTAATTAATTCAAAATTTAAAAGTAGTTTATCTACTTATAAGAGATGAAACAGACATTGATGTGAAGTTTGCCACTCAACCTAGTCCTAAGAGAGAAAACTTTAAGTATCTTGGATCCATCATCCAAAGTAGTGGCAATATCGACGATAATGTTACACATCGTATTGGGGCAACATGGACGAGATAGAGGCTTGCTTCAGAAATATTATGTGATAAAAAGATATCACCTAAGCTTAAAGGTGAGTTTTACAGAATGGTAGTTGGATCATCTTCACTATATGGGTGGAGTATTGGCAAATTAAAAATTCACATGTGGACATGCCAGGAGTGACAGAATTAGGAATGGGATCATCCGGGAGAAGCTAGAGGTGGCCCTTGTGGCTGGCAAGATGAGGAAAGCGAGACTACGTTTGTTTGGACATATGCAGAGAAGGAGTATCGATGCTCTTGTTAGGAAGTGTGAGAGGTTGGATTTAGGGGGATATATGGAGGGGTAGAGGTACACTGAAGAAGTATTGGGGGGGAGGTGGTCAGACAAGATATAGTGAAACTTCATCTCACCGAGGACATGACCTTTGATAGAAAAGTATGGAGGTTACCTATTTGAGTAGAAGGCTAGTAGGTTAGCAGGGGTAGGTCGATATATTACTTTATGATATAATAGGTTAGTAGGAGTAATGTTGTCTTTACAACGTATATTGTCATTATTAGTCCTATATTTGTTAACTTTTAGCGTATTTAAATTGCCTTTATATCTTATGTTATTTTTTTCGTCTTGATATGTTAATTTTATCATATTTGCATATTATCATGTGTTTTTCCTTATTAGTCGTTCTTCCTGTTCTCTTTCCTTTCCTCTCCTTCTTCCATATCGAGTTTATTCTGCTTATGAGTTTTTGAGATGAGGGTTCCTAAGAAACAGCATTTCTACCTCTATGAGGGTAAGATCTGCGTACATTCTACTCTCCCCAGACCCCACTTATGGGATTCCACTGGGCATATTGTTGTTGTTGTTGTATCTTATCTACTTATATTATTCCTAAAGAATTCCTCCAAAATCATAGGCAAACAAGTCTCTCCCCTTAAAGTATTGAAATATAATCTGAAATATAGTTATAAAAGAAAAATAAAATGTGCAAAATTGAAGCTGGGTTATTCAATTATGAAAATGCATAGTACATAATCTTATCATAAAATTTGAATTTAAGATAAAATCACATAAAAAATATCTGTGTATGCTAATTAATTATTGTTATTATTATCAATTAAATGTGCATATATAAAAAATAATTGAAATATTTATATCTGTACGGTACTATTGAAGTAGTTTTAAAATTTTTAATGCTATACAATTTTTTTAAAAAATAAATTATTGTGTTAAAATACGAGTATCAAGCTCCCAGACTGCAATACGCAATTAGAATATGACTACACATAATGATTTTATTCGGGTGACATTAATTTGGTGAGGGATGATTTGCTTTTCTTTAGTTATTAATAAGTTCGGTTTAACAAATTTTTTTTTATTTTAGTGTTTGTGAAAATTGTTAGTTGTGTGGTTGATTTGATATTTTACAATTTTTTTCCTCCAGAAAATGATATTGTAAATTGACTTCCCATATCATGTTTTTATTGTTATTTTTTCATATTTTTATCATCCAAATAATTTGATATTAACAAAAAAGTGTCTGTGAATCAGTAGAGAACTTAAATAGCTTGGATTGAAATAAACAAGAAAATTTAATTTCTAGATTATATATATTAGAAAAATATTTCATCTTTGAGTGTCTCTTTAATAGTTTGAAAAGAAAGGACAAAAATTTTGAGAAAATGACTCACATAATATTTTTTTTCCAGATGAAAAAATTTCATCAACCTGCTAGCGATTTTATAAAGATATCTTTAAAGTTATTTTATTTGCACATTAACCAATATTTTGATGTAGAAGCATGCCACAATATTTTTTTTTAATGAAGAAAAGTTTTTGAGGGTGAATGAAAATCTATGAGATAAAAGAGAAATTAGATTTACCAATATTAAAAGATTTAAAGCTTATTTAAATAGGTTTTTTTAGAACTTTTTGCTTATAAGTCAAAAAATAATAAATTAAAATTTTTAACTTATAATTTTTGGATTATTATTGTCTTTTTTTTTGTCTTAAAAATAGGTATTTAGAAGAATATTTTATAATTTATTTATTGTTAGACCCCGTAATTACTTAAGGTCAATTGTTAATTCGGGAACAATTGTTGGGATTGAAGTATATTTTAAATTTAATCAACTTAAGGTGCGGGAGTATGGAATCAAG
>JAOTQR010029274.1:0-16308 GCA_025774065.1 Solanum ossicruentum | reverse complement strand
TGGTGTTGTCAACATCAAAATGTAGCGAAGGAAGATAATGTCATGCTGTCCATTTTTAGGTTGTGTAGAATTGTTATGTGTTGTGCGTTGTGGGTTGTTGTAAGACTGTTATGACATTAAAATAGGCTGGACATGATGTGTACATGTGAATGTGTGTTATAAAAACACAATTAGGGGGCGGAAATGTTGAAAGAACACAGTCAGGTTTATAAATACCCACTTGCTGTCCGTGTGTTGTTTTGTTATGTGATTGGACTACCAAGGTATATCTATTGGCTATTAATGTTAGTTTCATCACCTACTATGTTGTAGATAAATATTTGGAGGAAGGGAAGGTTATCGAGGTGGTAACAAGGTCATACAACGAGGTATATAAGGTTATTTGATTTCGTATCACTTGGCATGAAACATAGATCTCTCCTTAGTACATAAGGCACTTGCCAACTCCGACACAACTATTTACCATGTATCCATTCTTTGACATGTTCACATGCTTCTATATATAGTCACTTTCAAATTTGCATACATGCTTGTATATCAAGTTACATAGGTTCTTGTTACCAGATAAAGTTCACGAGTTATTTCATTTCATATGCATTTTTTTATTTTTGTAACGTACTCTTTTTCATTGTCATATTGTCTTGTGTGATTATCTACATGTCACATGCTACATATACTGTCCTACATTTCTAATATTATGACCACCAAAAGAACCATCTCAAAGGTATTTGAAAGGTAAGTATATTGTTTATCGATAGGTGTTAGCCCGAGGGGTGGAAGAATCACCTAGCCAGGGACGATCCTATCACGGGTGGTAGCCCGAGGGGTTAAGGAAGAACCTAGCTAGGGATAATCCCAATACAATTTACTACTGATCAGTTAGTCATTTGTTTTACAGTTGTTCACAGATTATACAATAAAGGTAAAGTAATATAAAGAACATAAAGTACGTGATTCCACAGTATAACCAAAGGTGGTCCATAATTTTACACCGGTGCATGGTTTCATTTGAGTTGTTGCTTTATATATAGTATATCCTGTCTTACACACTCAGTATATTATCTCGTACTGACGTCCCTTACGGGGGACTTGCATTTCATGCTGCAGGTATAGGTGCTAGCAGATCTCCCCAGTAGGAGTATAGGGTATCCAACTGCTGTTTCCAAAGCTCCAGGTTGCTTCAAAGCTTTGCATGTCTAGAGCTTATATGTTTATATTGTATAGTTAGTTGAGGCAGGGCTCATCCCGACCCTTATCACATATGTTTTCTTATCTAGAAGTTTTGTAGACTATATAAATTAAAGTGTGGTCATGTCTCGTACATTAGACACCGTGGCCCCAATGGCCTAGTTATATGCATTTCCTTTTGGCTTGTTATCACTGTTTATCTGCTTAAAGGCATGTCAAAGGTAGAAATCTCCTATAATATATATAGAAAGTGAATAGATATAAGTTGGTTCTCCCAAGCCTTATCGGCAGTGGGTGCCAGTCCGCCCTAACGGGACTTTGGGGTGTGACAAGTACAACCTCCCTTTGGCCTAGTTTGGTTGATTAGATGAGAAACATCAATTGAATCCTATCAAATTAATCTCTTTTCCTATTCATTACTATCTTGCTCCAGTCAGTAGCACTAGGCAAGTTCAAATGTTGGCCACCATTAAAAAGTATTCAAACCAAAGAGAATTTATTAATACATGCATGCACACCTTTCAAGAATTACGAATTATTCAATTTTACCTTGTTAGTTCTTCATGGTTCGCACAACTCTGGTTGTGGATTTAGCTACTCATGATAAGTGTAGATATAAGATTTATGAATTTGAATAACATAATTGAGCAATTACACAAGAGAATTAAGCACAATAAATCCAAGCTCTTCACCAAGAATTACAAGATTGAATTAAAAACACAATATAAAGTTTTACAAGTGTTTCACTCAAGCTTTTTACTAGTCTCTACTGTTCTGTAATGTTCCCTATGAAAAATAACCTAAAAATCTATTTATTGTGTTTAAAATATAACATAAAAATGGTATAGGAGGACTGGGTTGGCAGACTCTATGAGAACTTCTACCAGTCGATAATGTCTTACGACCCATAATCGAGCTTTCGTGGATTGCATATTCACTTCTGAGGTTGACTTCTATGACACACTTCTATGGCTTGTATGATATGTTTTGGCCTGTAGGGGATTTTGTCCAATGATTTTTCAGCAACTCCCCACTTTGTGATCCTCAAGGCACGATACCAAGTCTACGACTCGTCTGCATATTCATAGACTTAACTTCAAAAAATCACCCTTAACTGGAATTTCGTTTGATTCATGATCTTCGACCCATAAAAGGTCTCATGAAAACTCAACTTCAGAAAAATCTACACACTTAATCTAAAAATTGTGCCTACCCTCTAATCTTTCATAACAAACATAAAAACATATCAAATCTACTACCATTACTTTGAGAACACACAAAATTCCAAGTTTTTAAACATCAAAAGTATTATATTTCAGCAGCACATCAACATCCTCAACTTATAATTGTTGCTTGTCCTCAAGCGACAGACTCAACACATATACCTCAATCTGATGGCATGCATCTCATCAAACTTAAGCATAGATACCCACACCACTTTAAAACACCTTAGGTAGCTATTAAGCAAACCAATATAGATCAAGATATGTGGCAACAACTATGACAAGCAAGGTAATTATTAATAAGCAACAATCAATAAGATAGTCTAATGTCAACAATGCAATGCAAGTTCCCTTTTAGAAAGAAGTCGCCTATCTTTCTCATGATGATATTTTTAGATTTAATTCTTAGAAATATGCAAGATCACTTACTGTCACAAAGTCATTCAAATACCATGATCAATAGCATATGCTTGCCCCAATACTCATGACTATGACCTTTGACTACTTGGACTAGGATCACTTTAGGACTTTATTGGCTTGTGACATAGGCTCATGTTTTGGAAACATAGTGACCAGAGGCCCTCCTTGACATTGCATTTTTCTACACTTTTGCCCCACCAACACTATTATTAGTCACCTCATACTCCTTTTTTTCCCTTCTATTTCAAGCTTTTTTGGGTGCCTTATTATCTTATTGTAGCCTTTTGCCTTTTATTTTCATATCATTTTTCTTTTTATATCATTGATTAGGCATCACTCGTTTTTTCTTGCATCTAGAATGCAATTTTTTCCTTTTCTTGATGTTTAACTAGTTTCTCCCCTCATTTTGTATTTACCCTTACACTAGCCACCCTCATCTTAGGCTTTTGGTCTGAAATGAGGCGCATAATATCCAACCTAGGGACCAGGGCCACTTTTTGTAGCCGCCCTCAACTTAGGATTATTTTCCTTAGTTAAGATGTACATTGTTAAAGGAAGGACCAAGGCTATTTTCAGGATTTTACATCTAATAAGGCAAGGTAACTTAGATTTTCCCAAAGAAAAGGGTACATATAAGGCTCAAATATTAGGATCAAGGGATATTTCACACATTTGGTTGGTTATTTAGGATAAATGGACTATTATGTATAATGATATCAGGAAGACTGCCAAGATGCCTGATGAATGGAGAAGGAGTACAATGGTTCCATTGTACAAGAATAAGGGAGATATTCAAAACTGCAACAATTACAGGGGTATCAAGTTGTTGAGCCACACTATGAAGGTATGGGAGAGAGTTGTGGAGATGAGGGTGCGTAAAGTAGTATCTATCTCGGAGAATCAATTTGGATTCATGCCAGGGCGGTCAATGATTGAAGCAATCCATCTTGTTCAGAGGTTAGTGGAAAAATATAGGGATAGAAAAAAAGGACCTTCATATGGTGTTTATCGATCTTGAGATGGCGTATGACAAAGTACCAAGGGAGGTTTTATGGAGGTGTTTAGAGGCGAAAGGTATCCCTATGGAATATATCAGGGTGATGAAGGACATGTACGATGGAGCCAGCACTCGGGTAAGAACGGTGGGAGGAGACTCAGAGTATTTTCCTGTTGAGATGGGACTCCACCAGGGATCTGTATTGAGCCCTTTCTTGTTTGCCTTAGTGATGGATGAGTTGACGTGATCTATACAGGAGGAGGTACCTAGTATGATATTTGCAGATGACATAGTACTAATTGATGAGTCTCGGACTAAAGTTAATGAGAGGTTGAAGGCCTGGAGACAAGCCTTGGAGTCTAAAGGATTCAAATTGAGCAGGACCAAGACTGAATACTTGGAGTGCAAATTCAGCATTGAGAGGGCTAAAGCAAACTTGGAGGTGAGGCTTGACACTCAACCTATCCCCACGAGGGAAAACATTAAGTATCTGGGGTCCATCATCCAGAGTAGTGGCGATATCAATGATGATATCACACATCGTATTGGGGCAGCTTGGACTAAATAGAGGCTCGCCTCTGGAGTATTGTGTGACAAAAAGATACCACCTAAAATGAAAGGTAAGTTCTACAGAGTGGTGGTTAGACTAGAATTCCTGTATGGGGCAGAGTGTTGGCCAATTAAAAATACACACATTCAGCAGATGCATGTCGCTGAAATGAGGATGTTGAGATGGATGTGTGGTTATACCAGGAGTTACAAGGTTAAGAGCGAGATAATTTGGGAGAAACTAGAGGTGGTCCCGTGGGCAAAAAGATGAGGGAAGCGAAACTGCAATGGTTCGGTCATGTGCGGAGAAAGAGTATCGATGCTCATGTTAGAAGGTGTGAGAGGTTGGCTGTGTGAGCTACTCAGAGGGGTAGAGGTAGACCGAAGAAGTATAGGGGGGAGGTGATCAGACATGACATGGTGGAACTTGATCTCACTGAGGACATGACCTTAGATAGAAAGAAATGGAGGTCGCGAATTAGAGTAGCAAGCTAATTTATTATTATTCTCCTTTTTCTTCTTCTTATTGTTATTCTTCCTATTACTTTTACTATTATTATCATTCTTTTTCCTGCTTTTCACTGTCTGTCAAAAAGGTGTTAATTTTACCATATGCACATACTGTATTGTGCTATTCATTGTTAGTCACACATGTTGTTCCCTTCCCTTCCCTTCCCTTTCATTTCCTTTTTATCATATCTAGTTCTTTCTACTTATGGGTTTTGAGATGAGGGTTTTCAGAAATAGCCTCTCTACTTCTATGAGGTAGCGGCAAGGTCTGCATACAATCTACCCTCCCCAGACCCTACTTGTGGGATTTCACTGGGTATGTTGTTGTTGTTGTTGTTGTTGTTGGACTATTATGAACAATGATCTAAGATCATTTTCTAACAAACTAACCTATAGTCTAAGTCAGAGTAACAGGACAACTTCTGAATTCTAACATAATATATGAATTTTACAAAGAATGCTCACACTCTCAGATCATTCTTTTCATCTCCATCTTATCCTTACTTATAGAACAAGCATTGTTATCAATAAAACATGTATGGTTGCTATCAAGACTAACAAACAAATTTTGGCGGGTACTAGTTTTCACATAAAAACACAAAATAGATGTCATAGATATCAGTATTATATGCAACCAATACTACTTACACATCCTAAATATGTTGGTTCAGCATAAATTAAAAATCTATGGGGAAAAGGAACACAGGAAAGAAAACCGCTGGGATGCAAATTTGGGATAGTTATAGGACAAAGTTACTCAGAATTCACTGAGGCCAAGAACTACCTACACCCTCATCGAAAAAGAGTTGCGTTGTCCTCAATGCACAAAAATGGAAAATAAAGCACATGGGTTAAAAAATAACATACATGGGTGCCTAAACGCTAATGTCTGACTAAGTATGGCCACCCTCAACCTGCCTGGTGGGCCCCTCAGTAGTAGCATCATAGTCGGAGGGGCCAACACCCCTAACTCTCTGTATCTCTTGAGTTTGCCTCATCTCCTCATCCTGTCTCAACCGCAACCTGGCAAGGTCAAGTCCTTGATCATCTGTTAACCCTACTTGCAACCTCACTGAGTCTGAATAATCCTCAATATGGGGTCTTTTCTTGAGGGAAATCTTGATGGCTCCTCAAGAGAAATCAAGTCCACTGCAGGTACCGAAGGCGTAGTCTATGGAAATGCCATTGGTGCGACCAAAGCCAATGTCATGTTGGCCAAGAGCTACTGGATCTCTATATTTAGGGTTTTCATATGTGTTGGCTGTATTATGCTAGGCTCTACTGGACTCACATCTCAAAAGCATCTATGCGAGCATCCACAGTCGTAAGTCTGTCTTGAATAGTGGTGATTGTGAATGCCTACATGCATCCCTCAAACTCTATAATAGCCTGGCAAACTTTGGGCTTGATCTGCTAAAGAACTGAGTCAACTGGGACTCAGTGTGGGCCAATTGCTGCACCATGGCCTGAATAGACATCGCTAATATATAGACGATGCCATCGAATTCTGTCGGTGTAAGAATGGCCTGTGATGCAGAAGTAATAGTAGTAGGCCCCCTCTCAACATCAATCCCAGTCTGTGGGGGGCTCTTCTTAGTAGTAGTAGCAGCAATAGTGGTGGATGGTGTCTCAGAAGGTGGCTCTATTTCGAACATCTTAGGCATCTGAGCTAGCTGGTATGATGCTTGCTGTATGGCCACTGGATTATCTTCATTATTGATCAGGCTAGCACACAAAGTATACTGGACCTCAATCAATGAGTCTAGTTAATATGGACTCTTCACCCTCGACTTTATATAGAATCTGTAGGTCAAGCAAGGAAAAGGGATGGAGGTAGACCTCTTTATGACTGCCTCATGTATCTGCTCTACGATGAGGCTGGCCTAGTTGATCTCATAGCTAACTAATATGCTGGAAACCAAAATAGTATGATTCGACATCAAGGTATTATCTGTAACCATAGGCCAGATCTGCGATTCCACAACGGCCCACCAGAATTTGGTAGGGAAGCTAAGTGAGGTATTCATAATGGGCTCAAGTAAAGTGGCTATCCATGCAGGGTCCAGGCCCTACTCTACAATCTGTGCTGCAGCCCATCTCATCAAGCCAGCTCTGCATCTCTGGTCTCTCATTCGGGCTTTATCCCTTGTCTAACCTAGCCTGTGGTCATACTCTGCTGTACATCGAAGGGCTGGGAACTCGAGCATGAACAACATACAATGGATAGTCATCTTGGAGATATCCATCTACTGGCCTCTCACTCTAGTATATGTCAGTGTGGGTTGAGGGAGGGTCTTCTTCCCCTTGGGAAGCATGCTAAGAACTTTGGCGATGTATAAGGCATAGAACTCACGAACCATGGTCAAGGAGTACTTCGCCGGTGCTTTGGCTAGCCACTAGAGCTCGTATCTGCTGATAGTGTATTGAAGGCCGAGGATATTGTCTAGTTCAAAAGTGATGATTTGGGGCTCCTTACTAATAGAAGGGTTAATTTTCCACGCTTATTCTATTGCATACCCTCTGTGTATATCTTCTATATGCCCTTAACACACCACATGCTAAATAGAGCATCTAGAGATGATGGTAATGCCTAAGGTGGTACGACAGAGGACTTTATCTCTGACTCATCGCGGAACATTGACTCTGACTCCTCTCTAAATGGAGTCATTTGAATGGAGCTGCTACTGTTGTTGTCTTCCTCGTTAGACTAGGGAGTCCAAACAACAATAGCCAAGGTCTAGCCAACAAAAGTGTAGTGTTAGCCTGTCTTAGTGGTCTCTCAGCATTCAGGTCAGGTCAGACAATGAGCTCCTCAAGTGATCCACTAGCCTCAGAGGCTTCCTACTTCCTCAAGGTCTTATCCATAAGCCTTCTTTACATGACTCGGATCTCATCATATCTTAGCTTTGGGGCCATAGTACCTGAATATGCACAGTTAGCAAACATGGTTAGCCCTACAAGTCAAGGAATAAGAAGCAAAATCATTTGAGACTTAATCACAAATGGGACTATGAAGGCACTTTGACGAGCCATAGTGAAAACTATGAGCTGTAGAAGGCCCCTGCAGAGATTGTGTTCTTAATTTTATTTACTGAAATTCATCTACGAGACTAGGTAAGACTTATAGAAGAATCTACGAGTCCTAAACTGAGTTATAAAAGTGTTCCAGTGTTTAAATTTGTATAGGAAAAAGGCTATGAGACCTGTGTACATGTCATAGAATATTCTATGACTCATAGAGGGTCTCATCTAATGGGTCCTCAGTAACTTCTAGTTTCTAGATTTTTCATATGAGGGGTAACTATGACTGGGGAAATTTCCTTGGGCTATAAAAGACCCTCTTTGAGTGAAAAACCTAGTAACCTAAGTTTCTAAGCCTATCAAAATGGACCCCACATGAATTTTTAACAATTATTTCAACATCGAAGCAATACTAAACACACCACCACATGATTTCAATCAAACACCCAATACCCCACATGCAATTCTTTTGTACAACCCAATCGAATCACATTTTACATGTTTTCCCAAGCTCATCGAACCCTTTTGAATAACTTAACATCAATTACGCACACATGCCATCGCACATCAAAGTTTCAAACACAAAGACAATTTAATCCAAATGACATATGACCACATGATCCATACATTCATCATTCAGGCACATAGACAAGGCCATACACATAATGTTCCAGTGTTTTACACTTACTCAAGCATTGACACATATTGTTCATAATTTAATTTTAAGCACAAATAATTCACACTTGGGTTCATATTTATATTCATCGGATTACTATACCTATCAAGTAATTTCAACTTAATCACAACAAATTTGGTATCTAAAGGATTTTTAGGGAAAAAAACATAACAAATTTAGAGACTGAGATGTAAAAATTGAAGGAGAAATCAAAGGAGGTGGAACCCTAGGTGGTCACGAAGACTGTCGGATCACTGAAAAATGAGTGGTAGCTAGTCAAAAAAGTTTGGGAAAGGGTTTAGGTGTATTCCGTAATTTTGGAGAAGAATAGGGTTAAAATATTTCGACCCCTTTTATTCATAGGTTGACCGGATCGGTCCAAAACCAATAGGCCCAGGTTCTAAGAAACCCTAACTTCGGGACATGAAGGATTTTATGGCCCATAGATCCTTAGTTTTTGGAGTGACCCAACCTTAATTGTAATATCCCACACCTTACAATACCAGTATAACTCAAATAAAATATGATATGGTTTCGAAAAATTAGCGGCCGTTTTTAAAAGTGCATGAATCTTATGTTATAGGGGATATGTGTGTCTAATGCTTAAGAGGGTTAAGTGTATACATGTTTTGTGTCAAATTGAGGAGATCACGGCCTTAAATGAAGTGAGTAAATTGAGGTGCTTATAGGACATAGAAAGCTAGCAAGTGAGTCACCTACTTTCTTAGCTTAAATTTGCTAGCTAAATGGAGATGAGGCTCAACATCGAATTTGTCCAAGTTCGATTATGAATAAAGTCCATGTTAAGGGTGTAACTTTAGCCCATGTTTTAGCATCTTAAATGGACTACATTTTCAGTGCAAGAAGTATAATAAAAAGTTCCCAAATTCACCACAACCCACTTGGCTAATTGGACCCAAACTAAGTGAAAAGAAAGTTGGAAAATGGGCAGCCCAAGCCTATAAACTTGGAGACCTATTTAGGCCCAACTGTAAGGATCAAGCTGCTGGATAACTAGCTTGATAAAATATGGTATAAGGTGGTCAAAAGGTCAAGAGTAAGTCGGCCAAAGACCCGTTTATAAAGGGCTCAAAATAGCTCCCACAAGTCATTGTTAACTTGACCAACAAAAAAGAATCAGATTGTCTCCAACTTTTCTTCCAACATCTCTTGATTTTGTAAAGTAGCTAAAAGGAACTTCTAGGGTTCTTGGAGAAGCCCTACACCTTGAAGGTAGTAGTAAGTAAGTTTACACATATTTTTAGTATGGTTTTCTTATGAAAAACAATAAGTATATGCTAGTATGTTTGTTATGGAAATTTGGGACAACATGTATTTAGAAAGTTGTTGAACACTTGCCTTTTGTTTTAGTATCTTCTACATGGTTGGACAGCTTTATTTTGAAGATAACATGATGTTCTTAACATTTTTTGAGTTATAGATGTTACCCTAAGGTTGCTGCCCTGATTTTAGTTTCATTTAACCAACACGTTTTATTGTGCTATCTTAAATGTAATGTTGATTGGAACTTGTGGGCTGTTGGATGAAAGGTTATTAGCTTACATCCTTCATGACATCTTGAGTGCCGTAATAAGACTGTTTTAGGTCTTTTTGAATGTATAAATGTTGTTGGATCTGTTTGGTTAGAATTGGAATAGGTTTGGAGTTGTCGACGTCGAAATGTAGCGAAGGGAGGTAACGTTATGCTCTCTAATTGTAGGTTGTGTAGAATTGTTATGCGTTTTACTTTATGGACTGTTGTAAGACTGTTATGACATTAAAACAGGCTATAGATGATGTGTACATGCGAATATGTGTTATAAAAACACGATTAGGGGGCGGAAAGGTTGAAAAAACACACTCGGGTTTATAAATACCCACTTGCTGTCCGTGTGTTGTTTTGTTATGTTATTGAGCTAACAAGGTGTATCTATTTGCTACTAATGCTATTTTTATCACCTACTATATTATAGATAAATATTTGGAGGAAGGGAAGGTTAACTCGAGGTAGTAACGAGGTCATACAACAAGGTATGTAAGACTACTTAATTTCGTATTATTTTGCATGAAACATAGATCCTTCCTTGGTACATAAAGGCACTCACCAACTCTGATACAACTATTAACCATGTCTCCACTCTTTTACATGTTTATATGATTCCATATATAGTCAGCTTCAAATCTGAATACATGCTTGGATACCAAGTTACATGAGTTCTTGCTACTAAATGAAGTTCATGAGTTGTTCCATTTCATACGCATTTCATCATTTGTGTAATGTACTCTTTTCATTGTCATATTGTCTTGTATGATTATCTACATATCACATGCTACATATACAATTTTACAGCTCCAAAATTGTGACCACCGAAAGAACCATCTCAAAGGTAATTGAAAGGTAAAGTATATTGTTTATTGATGGGTGGTAGCCCGAGGGGTGGAAAAATCACCTAGCCAGGGACGATCCTGTCATGGGTTGTATCCTGAGGGGTTAAGGAAGAATTTAGCCAAAAAAGATCCTGATATATTATTTATTGATAGGTGGAAGCCCGAGGGGTGGAAGAATTACCTAGCCAGGGACGATCCTATCACAGGTGGTAGCCCAAGGGGTGGAGGATGAACCTAGCCAGGGATGATCCCGATAAAGTTTCCCCACTGATCAGTTGGTCATTTGTATTACAGTTGTGCATCGATTATATACAGTAAAGTTAAAGTGATATAAAGAACATAAAGTACATGATTCCAAAGTATAACCAAAGATGGTCTCAAATCTTACACCGGTGCATGGTTTTATTTGAGTTGTTACTTTATATACAGTATATCTTGCCTTACATACTCAGTATATTATCTCGTACTTACGTCCTTTACAGGGGGCCTGCATTTCATGCTGCAGTTACAGGTGCTAGTAGATCTCCCCAGTAGGAGTACAGGACATTCAACTGTTGTTACCAAGCTCTAGGTTGCTTCGGGCTTTGTGTATGTCTAGGGCTTATATGTTTGTATTGTTTAATTAGTCGACGCGGGGCCTGTCCTGACCCTTATCACATATGTTTTCTTATCTAGAGGCTCTGTAGGCTATGTAAATTAAGGTGTGGTCACGTCTTGTACTTTAGACACCCTATCCCCAACGGCCTAGTCATATGCATTTCCTTTTATCTTGTGATCACTGTTTATCTGCTTAAAGGCATATCAAAGGTAGAAATCTCTTATAATATTTATAGAAAGCGCATAAATACTGGTTGGTTTTCCTGAGCCTTATCAGCAGCGGGTGCCAGTCCTCTCTAACGGAACTTTGGGGTGTGACAGAAGTGGTATCAGAGCGGGTTATCCTAGTGAGTCTACAAAGTCGTGTCTATGTAGAATCTTGTTTATCAACGTGTTATGCACCATATTTATAAGTAGAAGGCTATGTGGCATTTAGAAGTTGTTACTTTCTCTCCATTCTTTAGATCATGCCTTAAAGTCAAGTGTAATAGGTGCATTATGTGTAATTCCTAAATTGTTTTATACAACAAGTATGCCAGAAACCAGGAAGAACAAAGGTAAAGGGAAGGGCGTAGAAGTGGTGGTTGGTATACCCAGCTAGGTGAGACAACAAGATGAGGTTCGAGAGGAGTCTTTATCACAGACATCTCCAACTTTTCCAGCTCCGGATGAACCAGGAAGTAGTGAAATTCCCCTAGAACTACCTGTTGATGCTACAGTGCAGGATCTGAGAAATGCAGTCCAACTATTGACTCGTATAGTTACTATCCAAGGTCAAGGCAGGAAAGTCCAATTTTGGGTACCGGTGGTACGAATAGGGTAGATAGTAGAAGGATGCGTGATTATCTTAATTTGCCCCCCCCTTCTTTGGGTCAGATGCTAATGAAGACCCCTAGGACTTTATTGATCAGGTTTAGCGTACTTTAGATGTTATGCACGTAAGTGGTACAGAATCTGTTGAGTTAGCGACATATAGGATGAATGGTGTGGCTATATTGTGGTATGTAGCTTGGAAGTAATCTAAGGGTATAGATGAACCTCCGACTACCTGGGAAGAGTTCATAGAGGCATTTCTTGACCATTACTTGCCATTAGACATCTGAGAGGCCCATGCAGATCAGTTCCTGAATCTTCACCAATGGAATATGAGTGTGAGGGAGTATAGCCTTCAATTTAATTCGCTGGCTAGGTATGCTCCTAATGTAGTTGCTACTATGGCAGATAGAGTTCATCGATATGTGGATAGATTGGATACGTATCTGGTCAGAGACTATACCATTGCTTCCTTGAACACAGATATGGACATAGCAAGAATGCAAACTTTTGCACAAAAATGGGATGATCAGAGGCAAAGGAGAAGGACACAAGAGTTGGAAAGGGGGTAGGCCAAAAGGGCCAGATCTACAGGGCATTTTACATCATCCCAAAGTGAGTTTAGACCTTGGTTTTCTAATAGACCACCTAGGCCATCATCCTCTTACTCTGAAGTCAGTGCTCGACCGTAATTTCAAGGGTCTCGAAGTAATTAGTTTGGTCAACTAGATGAAGGGCAAGGTGCTCGGACAATGGGTTATTCGGCAGGCCATCCAATGACTTTTAGGAAGCCTTGTAAATAGTGTGGAAGGAGTCATCCGGTTATATGTCATGTTGGGACAGATGTTTGTTATTGGTGTGGTGCGCCAGGGCACATGATACGAGATTACACGAGGAGACGTATGGGTGATATAACATGATCTATTGGGTCAGCTATTGCATCATCATCATCAGTTCCCCCAGTCGGTAGGGGTCAGCAAGAACCTATGGGCCGTGGTAGAGGTGTTAGAGGTGCAACTAGCTTTAGCTCCAGAATTACACTTATGCATTGGGGAGTCGGCAGAATTTGAAAGCTTCACCTGATGTGGTCACCGGTACATTGTCCATATTTTCACATAATGTATATGCATTAGTTGACCCTAGTTCTACACTATCATACATCACACCACTAGTTGCTGGAAAGCTTAAAAGAACACCCAAATTATTGAGCAAACCATTTGAAGTGTCCACAACCAGTGAGTCTATTATGGCTAGAAGGGTTTATTATGACTGTGTAGTAACTATTTGTGATTGTGACACATTGGCTGACCTAATTAAGTTAGAAATGGTGGAATTTTTATGTTATAATAGGTATGGATTGGTTAGCTTCTTGTTATGCCGCGTGGATTGCCGAACTAAGAGAGTGTACTTCCACTTTCCAAATAAGGCAGTTATTGAATGGGAAGGCAATGTTGGGGCGCCAAAAGGCAAGTTTATCTCTTACTTTAAGGCAAGAAAAATGATATCCAAGGGATATATATGTCATCTAGTTAGAGTGAGGGATATGGAGGTAGAATCACCAACTCTTCAGTCAGTTCTAGTAGTGAATGAATTTGTCGACGTGTTCCCTGAAGAAATTCCAGGCTTACCTCCTGAACGGGAACTAGGTTTTGGTATTTACTTCTAGGCACTCAACCTATTCCTATCCCTCCATATAGAATGGCCCAGGCAGAATTGCGGGAATTAAAAGAGCAGTTAAAAGACTTATTGGATAAGGGTTTCATAAGACCTAGTGTGTCCCCCTAGGGTGCACTAGTGTTATTTGTACGCAAATCAGATGGCACTTTAAGAATGTGTATCGACTATCAGCAATTGAATAGGGTGACAATTAAGAATAAATATCCCCTCCCTAGGATTGATGATTTATTTGATCAGTTATAGGGTTCCAAGTGCTTTTCTAAAATTGATTTGAGATCAGGTTATCACCAACTGAGGGTAAAGGAGAAAGATATACCTAAGAATGCTTTCAGAACGCGCTATGGTCACTTTGAATATCTTGTTATGTCATTTGGGCTAACAAATGCACCAACTGTTTTTATGGATATAATGAATAGGGTATTCAAGCCATTCTTGGATGTGTTTGTGATGGTGTTTATAGATGAAATTTTGGTATATTCAAGATCAGAAGAGGATCACGCAAATCACTTGCGTTAGGTGTTATAGGTTCTTCATGATCGACAATTGTATGGAAAGTTTTCTAAATGTGAATTTTGGCTAAAATCAGTGGCATTCTTAGGTCACATTGTGTATGATGAAGGAATAAGGGTTGATTCACAAAAGATAGAGGTTGTGAAAGATTGGCCAGGACCAACAACACCCACAGAAGTTCAGAGCCTCCTAGGCTTGGCAGGTTATTACAGGAGGTTTGTTGAAGGTTTTTCTTCTATTTCTGCACCTCTAACAAAGCTGGCACATAAGGAAACCAGGATCCAATTGAATGATTCGTGTGAAAGGAGCTTCTAGGAGCTGAAAAATAAGCTAACTTCTGCACCTGTGCTGGTACTTCCAGAAGGCACTGAGCGGTATGCAGTGTATTCTGATGCTTCAGGAGTTGGCTTAGGGTGTGTACTGACACAACATGGTAGGGTAATTGCTTACAACTCTAGACAACTATGAAGACATGATAAAAACTATCCAACACATCTTGAGCTAGCAGCAGTTGTGTTTGCTTTGAAAATATGGTGCCACTATTTGTATGGGTTTCAAGTTTACATATATACTGATCATAAGAGCTTGCAGTACATCTTTAAGCAGAAAGACCTAAACTTAAGATAGTGGAGATGGATAGAGCTGATATAGGATTATGACGTTGATATACTATACCATCCGGGGAAGGCAAATATGGTAGCCGATGCTCTTAGTCCTAAGGCAATCATGAGTACTGGTGATCTAGCTGTGATAAGTCGAGAAGTGGCTAAGGATCTACGTCAGTTAGCCAATTTGGGAGTTCGCCTTCTTGAAACTCTAAAGGAAGGGATTATTATGCAGAATGCTGTGAAGTCTTCATTGGTAATGGAGGTGAATGAAAAACAGTTCGAGGATGTTGTTCTACGACAGCTCAAGGAAAAAGTAAGTCAGGGTACGATAAAGGGCTTTGGCCTTTCGCAAAATGGAGTACTTTACTACCAAAATAGAGTATGTGCGCCTGATATTAATGGATTAAGAAAGAGGATAATGGAAGAAGCCCATTATTCCGGATATTCTATCCACCTAGGATCAACTAAGATGTACCATGACCTGAAGGGAATGTTTTAGTGGGGAGGCATGAAAAAGGACCTTGTAGAATTCATAGCTCAATTTCCAAATTACCAATAGGTGAAAGTAGAACACCAAAAGCCAGGAGGTAATATATAGTGTATAGAACTTCCAATATGGAAGTGGGATAAGATTAATATGGATTTTGTTACAGGTTTGCCTTTTCAGAAGTTTGACTCCATATGGGTAATAGTTGACAAGACTTACAAAGTCAGCACACTTCTTACCACTTTGGAGTGATTATACGACTGAAATTATGCCAAGCTATACCTAAAAAAGATAGTCAGGCTACACAGAGTCCCAATCTTCATTATATCTGACCGAGGAGCTCAATTCACTACAAAGTTTTGGCAGTCCTTCCAAAGGAGTTTACGGACACAAGTGAATTTGAGTACAACATTCCACCCCTAAACAGATGGTCAAGCAGAACACACCATTCAAACACTTGAAGATATGTTGTGAGCTTGTGCATTGGACTTTAAAGGTAGTTGGCTGGACCATTTGCCACTAATTGAGTTTTCCTATAATAATAGTTACCACGCGAGTATCAAGATAGCACCTTATGAAGCTTTGTATGGAAGGAAATGTAGGTCGCCAATTGGATGGTTTGAAGTAGGTGAAACCACCTTACT
>JAOTQR010029263.1:0-16308 GCA_025774065.1 Solanum ossicruentum | reverse complement strand
ACAAAAGATGATTAGGGTTGTAGGTTTTTCACGACTTATATAGCCCACAAAATCCGACTTTTTATGCGTTTTCCCTTAAGTCCACGACGCGCTTTAGTATTATATTAATAAAATTCGATATACAATGTTGACCGGACCAAAAATTCACTCATTTCACACTAGTGCGCGATGCGTCCTAGTGTATTTTGAGTTGCTCTTTCCACCTACTGCGTTGACAATAGATTTACCAGTGAATTAACACTGGTCCGCGACGCGCCTTGGTCGCGGACCTAGTGTTTGAATTTTTTCTTCCTTGTTTTCTTGCACGGATTGTATTGTTTTGCTCCGGGTCTCATTCCAAAATGTTAAAATCTGATAAAATCAATAAAAACACAAACTCGAAGCGTAATTTCAATGTTAACAAAATACACAAAATCTTATTAAAATATCCTAAAATCTCTACGGATTTACCCTCGAACTTAACTTTATTTATGGGACTTTTGTTTATTTAGGCGTATAAATACGCCTAAGATCACAAGCCCAAGAAACTCCTTATCTTTATGGGAGTCGTAGGCCTTGGCCAATTCTTTACTGGCTTAATCTTTTGAGAATCAACCTGGATACCCTCACTAGACACAATATGCCCTAGAAACGCTACAAATGCTAACAGAACTCACACTTAGAGAATTTAGCATATAATTGCTGATCCTTTAGGGTCTGAAGGATAATTCTAAGATGGTCTACATGTTCGTCCTTATTACAGGAGTAGATTAGGATATCATCTATGAACACAATAACGAACATATCCAGGTATGGCCTTAACACCCTATTCATAAGATCCATGAAAGCTGTTGGTATATTCGTCAGCCCGAAGGACATCACCAAAAACTCATAGTGACCATAGTGGGTTCTAAAAGCTGTCTTAGGAATGTCTCTGTCTCTAACTTTAAGCTGATGATACCCAGATCTGAGATCTATCTTGGAAAAATAGGTAGCACCCTGAATTCGGTCAAATAAATCATCAATTCTGGGAAGAGGATACTTGTTCTTAATGGTGACCTAGTTCAACTAGCAGTAATCTATGTGCATCTGTAGAGAACCATCCATTTTATACATGTAAAGGACTGGAGCATCCCAAGGTAAGATGCTTGGTCTAATGGAAGCCTTATCGAAGAGATTTTCAGCTACAACTTTAACTCTTTTAGTTGTGAAGGAGCCATACGGTATGGAGGGATGGATATAGGTTGAGTATTTGGAAGAATGTCTATCCTAAATTATATCTCCCTATTAGGAGGGACTCTAGGGAGATCCTCAGGAAAGACTTCTGGGAATTCATTCACAACGGGGATAGACTGAAGAAGTGGTGACTTGGTATGAGAATTCTAAACTCTGACTAGGTGGTATATACCACCCTTTGGAAATTAACTTTCTAGCTTTGAGATATGAGACAAACTGACCCTTAGGGAGAACTGGGCTATCCTTCACTCTAAGAATGGTTCATTGGGAAACTGAAATTTGACTACTCTTGTTCTACAATCTATGGAGGCATACCCAACATGAAGCCAATTCATGCCTAGGATGATATCGAACTCTACCATATCTAACTCTACCAAATCAACTACAATAGTCTTATGATAAATGGAGACTGGATAGCCCTTATAGATTCTTTGGGCAAAGATAGACTCTCCAGTAGGAGTAGAAACACTGAAAGGCTCAAGAAGGAATTCTAGATTGACCCCAAACTTCATAGCTACATATGGGGTTACAAAAGACAATGTGGCTCCTGGGTCTGATAATGTATAGACATCATAAGTAAAGATTTCGAGTATACCCATAACCACATCTAGTGAGTTCTCCTGCTCCTTTCTAGTGCCAATGGCATACAAGTAGTTTGTGCCCCCGCTTGTCCCTACTGTAGTACCCCTGTGAGGTGGCTTACCCTGCGGTGCTGAAGAGACTATCTATGATCCCGTATCTCTCATAGTCTGTTTCCCCATAGGTCAATCCTTCAAGAAGTACCCCACCTGACAACATTTGAAACAACCATTTTTGCCCATAAGGCACTCTCGAGGATGCGACCTATCACACTCACTACAAGTAGGATAACGCTTTGATCCTTGAGTTATGCTACCCTGTGACTGGCTACTCGGGAACCTGTGGTGCTGTGATCCCTGCTCATTCCTGACTCTTGGTGCAGGTACACTAGCAGATGAAGGTGTTGGTCCGGCTGTCTTAGGCTGAAAAGATGAGTGATTTCCACCTCCAGTCCCTCTCTTTCTTGTCTCCTAGCCTGATGTCTTGGACCTCTTGCTCCTAAACTCTTCTCTATCCTGCATCTTCTCCTCCTCTACCTATTGCACATATGTCATCAAGTGGGTTATATCCCCAATCAGTATCACATTCCTGCCCTCCCTCTTAGTCATTCGAGAGAGCCCAGACACAAAAAGATTCATCCTAGTGCGCATAGCTGCCACCGTAGCTGGAGCGTAATGGGACAACTGAGTAAACTTGAGGCTATACTCCCATACACTCATATTCTCCTGCTTCAGATCCATAAATTCCCTTACTTTAGCCTACTTCATCTCTCTGGGAAAGTACTGTCCCAACTAACAGCTAGCGCCCCAACTGCCCTGCTCCCGTTCCACTGATCAAACCAAAGTCTAGCTACCTCCTTGAGCTGGTAGGCAGCAAACTCAACCCGCTCAACATCACATATCCGCATAAACTAAAACACCTTTTGGAGCTCCTCAATGAAATTCTCAGGATCCTCTTTCATATTGGACCCCGTGAATTCTGGTGGGGTCATCCTCAGAAAATCCTGAACCCTGGCGATATTTGACCCATCATTTTTGCCATCTCCCTGGTATTCTTCATGTGTAGTGACCGCCTGAGCCAAATTCTAGATGGCCTGGCGAAGCTCAACGTTGGAGATGTCTGCTTGTTATGGCTGCTCCATAGGCATAGCTGGACCCCTAGGTTCCTCAGGAATTTGGCCCAGCTGGTTGGCATTTCTCCTGGCTGGGCGTCCTCTTCCCCTTACTGGTCCGTTAGCTCTGCAAGGAGGCATAATCTGAAAAACACAGCGTGAACGCACGAGTTAGAAGGGACTCTACGAAGAGATACTCTGAAGCACGAGACAAGGAATAACAACTACTGATGACACTTGCTAATGTCCCGTACCCTCCCTATTATAGATGTGGAGTGCTTTACGCCCATAATATGAACTCTACTAGATACGGTTCTTTAGACTCCCTAGGTCTCTTGAACTCTGTGCTCTGATACCAAGTTTTTCACGACCCGAGCCTACACCCTGGACGTGGTCGACACTCAGAAACCATCTCTGGTCCCAAGCAAACCACTTGGCCTGGATACTTACTCAATAAAAGACTCAAACAATAGTGGAAAAGGCTATAAAAGCAACAAGCCAAACAAGAATATTCTGCATAACTGAGTGTAAAAGTTTATAAGCAATATCTGAATAAAGTGGAACTAAAATATTGATACATAATATATGGAAACTCTACTAATGCTGTCTGAAAGGTCTATTGGGATATGCCCCAAGTAGCCAGAAATAAAAATAAATGTGATAATGAAACATGGATTACTCAAGAGCCTCGGGCTGAGAAGAGGCCTTACCAAAAGATCGGAAGCTGTCAGGTTCTCAACAAACTGGCTGCTGAGGAACTCTGTCACCTGCATCTGCATCATAAAATAATCTAGGTCCTAAGGAAGTTAGTACGTGGTATGTATGGTATGTAAGATGGCCAAAATAGTAACTCAGAATAACATAATATTTCTTAAAAGACATAAACATATCTCATAATGAAGTAACAATGATAGTAAATACTTAGTATGCTGAAAGTAACATACTGAAAACTAGTAAGTAAAATATATCTTTTAACTTGGGGAGCTTCTCAAATTGACAACCACCACTATGAGCTTCGTGGTGATACAACATCTTAGCCACACTGCCAGTGCCAACTACTGGGGACGAAGAACTCGGGGAGTGGGTCCATCCCAAAACTAGGCCATTTCAGTGGCTAAAGAGGAATGTACCGTGGATCAATCCTATCCTATGCTGGCTATATAGTTTATAAGTTCAAGTGATTAATTCTACCCTCACCCATATCAATGCTCAACACTACTCCCAAAAATGATCTTTATATAGCTCATACTTAAAGATTATGAATTCTTGAAATCTGGTTTCTCGGGGACTTAGCCCAACTTACTACTTAGCTTTCTCATCTGAGATCTTTAGCCCAACTTACTACTTATCTTTCTCATCTGAGATCTTTAACTTGACTGAAAACTAATATCAACTCAAGTGATTCAAAAACATACTAGATTACTTGACTACTATGCAAGAACCAATTTTTAAACTGTACTTCTTGAACTTAGCTTAAAAGGTACTCATACTAGTCTTTCTTTTCTTGAAATAGTACAACAATGAATCTTGTTAATATATGAGTATAAATTTGATAAAAATACTTTAATTGAATAATAAAGAAACCAAGAATCATAATATTCATCAAGAATCTATATGTACCATGAAAATGACCATACCTCACAAAAATCACATGGATTTAATCTCAACTAGTACTTGAAAGTTCATGGGTGAAAACTAACTTCTACTTTTAAAGATATTCTTAAAAATAATAGTTTTAGGGTGGCCTTACATACCTGGGAAAGAATTCTTGAAGAATTGGAAAAAATTCCTAAGCCCTACTATCGTTCTTGAATTTCTTGTGCATGAGTTTTTGAGAGGATTTTATTATTTTGAACGAATGAATGTGGTCAAAATAGGATTTTACTACACCTCTAATCTAGGATTATGAGGTGTAGTAAAGGTCAAAACTACCCCTCAAACCAGTGCGAAAATGCACTAGTGCGACTTTCATAAAATGTTAGATTTCATCAAATTTTGAAAAAAAACCAAAGTGTGGTTCCGTGCTCCTAGCGCGTCGTGGAAGGGGAACAAAAATCTCACTATTTTATGATTTTTTTGAAAAAATTTAATTTGACTCGGTCACGTTAAAGTCGAGTCGAGATCATTTTCTGACTCCGTTTCTTGCATTGATCACAAATTCGATCTCAGATTTGCAAATGGAGCATGGCAAGACATACGCGGATGGTCAATTCTAGGATATTTTTGTATTTACATCGAGTGTAACAATTCATTCATTTTGCATATTCATTCATATTGCATTGCCGAGAGGGCCATTCATTCATATTGCAGCACCAAGAGGGCCATTCATTTATTCATATTTCATTCATTTTGCATTGCCATGAGGGTGGGTCATTCATTTGCATTGCCGAAAGGACCATTCATTCATTATATTACTGAGAGGGTCATTCATTCATTTTGCATTGCCAAGATGAGCATGCATTCATATTGCATTCAAGGAATCATCTTCATTCTTCTTATCATGGACATGCATTCATATCCTATCAATAGATCTTATTTTTCTTTTTAAAGGACTCACATCTTGCTTCAGAAATCAGAGAAGGTTGTTGACATGCATTGAAAGAGGATGACAATAGTATCGAAAATGATGCCACTTTTTTCTTTAATCTTGTCCCTACAAATAAAATTTTTTGTTAATTTTTTCTTTTGAGAACACCCAAGAAGATGCATTCTCAATTAAATCACAGGTGCCAACCAGGTCAACCAAGATGCAACATGTGAAACTTTTGGAATTAAGGAGCAACTTCCACCGCATTCAAGAATGGTCATATTGAAGGTCATATGTTTGGTCAAAATTGGGTTTGTCAAGTTTCTTTGTCCACGATCTCTTATATCGATCATATCCAAAGAAAGGGATAGCTGCTGACACTTAATTTTGACCCAACACTTCAAAATTTTTTTAGTTTTTATGTTGATATTTTTAATTAGCTTAAAATACTTTTTGGAAGATTTTAAATTAATTTTTTATAATTATTCTTATTTTTATAATATTAGAATTTTAATTATTTTAATTTTTAAATATTAATGCAGTATAATAATTTATTTTTCTTGTCCACATATTTTATTAGCCTGTTGGGCCCATATTTCTCTAACCCATTAGGTTTTGAGGTGAAATGTGTATGTAACAATAGGGTCGTGACAACAGAACTGCTAAATCAAGTCATTCATTCCACTTTATAGCCTAATTCATTCTACTTAATAAGCTATTAATGGCACTTTATAGCTGCTAATGGCACTTGATAGCGTAATGAATTCGACTATTAGACAAGCAAGCCTAATTCATTCCACGTTCAAGCTATTCATTCAACAATTCAATTGCGTTCGTGAGGGATGTTAAAGGTCAGCCTTAGGGCAGGGTGAGTCAGCAAGCTGATAAAGCAAGGTAGTACCATACGCTTTCCCTTGCTTGCTTTTTGCTTCTTAACCCTGGGAAGAATCTATTTAGTTTGATAACCGTAGTTCAGTCCGTTCAGTAGTGGAATTAGCGAAGAAAGAGCGTAACTCCGTTCATGCTGCCCACCCGGGCATCCCGAACTCCACCCTAAGGTAGCCTTCGCAGGGTTCTCTATTGAACATCCTTAACGAGGGCTAATTCATTAAAGAAGCAATTCCACTATTAAAGATAAGATAAAACTTAACCGCTAATTCCTATTACACTTGATAGCGTAATGAATTAGACTTTCAAGCTGCTTTGTTTAATTACACTTTATAGCAGGAAAGTGGCCTAGCTTGATTAGTCTTATGCGCCCCGGTCCGGCTTGCTTGTTTAATTCCACTATTAGACTTTCAAGCGGTTCAACTTCCTTACGCCCAGCTTCGATATTGAACATCCTTAACGAGGCGAGCCGGGTAGGGTTAAAAGTAGAACATCCTTAACGCCCAGCTCCTACGCCTACCACCTACTTTCATCTTTACCGCACCTGTCCGGGTTCTCTATTGAACATCCTTAACGCAGGGTTCTTAATTCAAGTATTCAACTGAACGAGGAGAATTCCCTTACACGACCCGGACCTAGGGCCTAGACATAACACAACGAATGGGGAATCCGTGGGGACCCTAAACAAGCCTCTTATCATATCATTACACAAAGAACTGGGGGCTAAAAAGCTCTCCTCTGTCTCTGGACTCGATTGTGGGTGGGAAAATGGATGCTACTATGCTGTTCTTTCTTCAATTGCTTCAGCTTGAGCTTGAGAACCCCCAGAAAATCAAAGAAAAAGAAGCTAGATGGTTTCAATCAATTAGATCTATAAGAACTGCAAAGGCCATTCTTTTGACCAAGAAAGCCATCGAAGCCACTATTTTACCCTAAGTCCTTTCTCACCCAGCCTTCTCTGTGCTAAACGAATCGAAATGCCGAACTCTGAGCACCCTTTCTATAGAGCCCGAAAGATTGATTCCGGAGTTCGGGATCAGATCAGAATAGGATTCCTAGGTTGCTAAAGCAATTATATAACAACAATAGAGTAAAATAGGGATAAACGGGGCTAAGGAAATTCTTTGATATCATAAATCATAAGGACTCAAGCTCATAGCATAGATATATCATAATATTCTAACAACATCTCTAAACTTAGATAGGAGCTGGGGTCAAGACATTTTGCGGGCTCACCCTCATAATGTCAAATATCAACATAAACAAACTTTAAAAGTAACAAGAGAAAGTAGATAGTGTCCTCGAACTTGAGGACTCACCAAGCTTATCTTCAAGATGTCAAACTAGCCACGTGGAGGAGAATAGTAAATAGAGCTCCGGACCCTACTTGGTAACATCATATAGGCATAGAGTATGCTTTAGTACATTTGAATGTACTAAGTATGTAAGAAGCAAGGCAACAAGAGATAGACAACATAATCAAAATGCATAATGATTATCAATAGATAGTATATAATAATATGGCATGCATTATCAATGCTTAAATAAATCATGCTTTGCAAATCATTCGCCTTACATAGAACACAATATATAAGGATGGAAAGAAACCTCAATCGACATAAAATAAGACCAAGCGAGCTATAACTTGGAATCCTAATGTCAACTCTACACCGGAAGAAAGGGGGAAGTTACTTGCCAAGGTGAACCTCCTAATGACTAAGTGGATCTACTAAACCTTATGTGAATCGGGTACTCGCCTCTAGTTCCTAGAAACGGGTACTTGCCTAAAGCCTTCATATTTAGGGTACTCGCCTCTTAGGGATTTGGAGACTCGCCTCTAATCTATTCACCTACAGTGGCACATAGTTTTGGGACTTGGGGACTTGCTTCTAGTCTGCTAGATGCTAAGTCTAATCCTATGGAATATATAAGATAATCATACTCTAATAATTTGCAACAAACATAATGACATGGCACGAGTAACGCCTAGCATCATTGACCTCAAATGGTGAGCCTAATCATCATACATAAGAATGGGTTATCATCAACATTACCCTTACATTAGCATCAACATCAAAGGCTCATAAGAGATAAAATCTTTGGAAAAAGGGCCGACCCTAAAATATCATCAACATTTTCATGACTTAAACACATCTTTAGAAATTCCAAAATCATCATAAAGTCTTTTGACTCGTAAATCAACCAATGGTTCATCAAAACTTTAAGAATCCTAAAAAAGGTATTTTATCAAACACTTGGTGGGTGTGCAATGCTAGTATAAAATCATGCAATTCAAGAGTGAAATCATGCAAGTGAATTCAATGTAAAACCACTCACCAACACTTTGTAACATCTTTATGAAATATGCATCAAAACTCTTCATCAAATCTCAAAGTAGATAAAAGATTCATAACTCAAAACATTCTCAAACAATCAGACTTTTATGAAACCTAAACATAGTTCATAGGCAAATTCTTAATAAGTAAGACCCAGGAGTAAATCAACTTAGAAACATGTAATATATGTAAAAAGTAGGATTGGGCACCATGGATGAAAGAACCCAATGGTTGAAACTCACATACCTTGACTTTGGAGATTTCCTTGATGAAGATTTGAATAGAGACTTAAAGCTTGAATGCAATTCTTAGATCCAGAAAGAGATTGGGACACTTGAATCTTGAGGAGGACTTGGGGCTTCACTTGTTTTCCTTGAATTCCAACAAAACTTCTTGAAAATCTTGAGAACAGATGGAGAATTTGATGAAGATTAAAGAGGAATTTGAGAGGTTTTTGGTTAGTTTTTAGGGCTCAAAATGGCTTAACACTGAGGGATTTTTGTGTATATAGGTATTGGGTTATTACCCAATTGCCCTGAAGTAAAAAAGAGCAATTTTGAAATTTTTTGAACTGGTCTGCGTCATGGACTGGTCATGGACAACTATTGTTTTTGCGAAGTTTTTTGGCACAAATAAAGTATACCTTGTAGGTACACGTTTTCCCACCTACTTTTGCCCTCTGAACAAGAATATGAAGTCAGATTTGTGAAATATTGTATGAATTTTGAGATATTGAAAAAAATGCATCATTAGGTCTTTCCGAGCGACGAGGAGGGGCATTTAAATATCCCCAATTTGAAATATAAGGAAACTACGATTATGGCGAATCCCTATGAAAATGTGGGGCGTTTCAGGTAGGCATTTTAATTTGTGAAAAATCCTTAAAAAATGTATATCTTCTCTTTCTTTCTTATTTTTCCGGCACCTTTCCAGAATCCGACAATCTTCCGGCAACCCCTCTCCCTCTTTCCCTCACTTCGCTGGAAAATCCTCATCCTCTTCTCCACCTAGCCACAATCAAGCGTTCACTAATAAACAACACAACACACCCCCAAAACCCCTTGTCCACAGACCCTTTCTCCATTTTTAGGCCAACCCCAACCTCAATAACCCACCAGAAATCACACCACGAATAGCCTCCAAATACGCAGCCCAAGACCACCATTAATGCCACCACCAAACACAATAGACAACCCCATCCTATTTTCACTGTTCCGACGAATAAGAAACCCACAAAACCCTATGGAAAACCACCTAAAAACCACCTCCGACCAGACCCAAAATCTCGCCTGAAAATCTCCATTAACGCCCTCAAATCACCTCCAAACCTCCGCCTAAATAACATCAAATGCAACATAAAATCAGACCCTAAAATGTCTCCAACGCAGCCGCGAACCACCACCAAAAAGCCCCCAATAAATTCACTTAACCACTAGCAAAATTCCACCCCAAAAACCAAAAATGACCCTAAAAAACACACCCAAAACCCCCATCTAAACACCACTGAAAACGACTTCATTTTCCCCTGTCCCGTTACCAAAAACCACAAAAAACAGCCGCCAAAACCCCTTTTGTTTTCTTTGTCATTTCTGCCGAAACCCCATTGCACCATCACACAGCGAACTACAAAATCCCCATTACTTCTTTTCTTGACGCAACAGCTCAGACGAGCTCAAAGCTCAAATCGATAAAATCTCAAATTCCAAAACACCATCGATCTCCCTTTAGTTTTTGGTAAACAAACAACTCCTATTATTTTATTTTTTTATTTGATTTTATTTTTTTATTTGATTTTATTTTTTTATATTTTGTTTTTTGTTTGATTTTGTTTGTTTCTTGTATAGATCTGTTGAGGTTTGACATTTGTTGATGAGTTTTTATTGTTATTATTTTCTTGTCTACTGTTCCGTATATTTATTCATTTTTTAATATTAAAACTGTGCTTGTTGAGTTGATTTTTATTATTTTTTTAATGCCCAATCTAGTTTTTATTTTACATTAATTTATTTTTACTTTATTTTCTGAAACTGTTGGTAACCTTTTTAGTGATTATGAATATATATTGTTGCTCTATATTGTAATTATATGTATGCATTTTTAATTTTGGTTACTTTCGTGTTTTAGTTGACTTGGTAGTATATCATTTTCCATTCACTCATTGTTGGTCTAAATTAGTTTTAACTATTGATGTTATTGCTTTAATATTTGTTAATAATTTTAATTCTATTACATAGATGTTATTATTGGGCCAGTTTTGATATATTGTTGGTTTGTTTATTTTCACTGATTGGTTTAGTTATCTATAGTTTTAGACTTTTAGTTCAGTGCTACTTTTGTTATTAATCTATTTTGTATTATTATATTGATTTATACATTATTTGTTTAAATTTGGCCAGTGATGAATTTATCCATCGGATTTCGGGACCTTCCCATCATAAAGACGAAATGATGTTAGTTTATTCTTTATATATTCATTATTATGTATATTATTGACGTTTGGCAAATACTTGGACGTTCCTCATATCATTGTTTATTTCATTGTTTGTGTGTATTTTGTGATTGTTATACTTATGTTATACTGTGTATCTCCTCCTCAATTTGTATAAAATGAGTTTAACTGGGACCCACAGTTGTGGATTCTGAAGGGTGCTAATACCTTCCCTTTAAAATAACTTGAACCCTTACCTGAATTTTTTTGGTTCGCAGACTATTTTGTAAATAATTAATTTGTTTCCTAATTATCCTTAAAATTAGGTAGTGACTCCAGACTCCTAAATTAAATTATTTGCTAAAAAGATATATTCTTTTATTTAATTATTTTTTACGAGTTGTCACGACGTTACGCGTTTGGGATGTCAACACTTATACTTTTAGCAGGTTCCTAGATAGGTAAAACACTTAAATATTACTGTTGTATTAATCTTTTTCGTCTTTATTTGCTCCAAATATTTACCTTAAAACTCTTCATATTCATAAATCTTATGTTTTGCATATTCATAAGCTCCAATATAAAGCTTTAAGATGACTTCTCATATTCCTCTAATTTTATCTATATATTTCATCTTTTTTCTTTCATAAGACTCTTACCCTAGGCTATCATTTGCATTTTGTAGTTAAAATAGTGAAGCACGTAACACTATTGTATTATTTTCTTTAAGTTTTAGTTCGACATGGTATAGAAGATTCTTGAATTTTGATTAGTTGGCGAGAAGGTGTTGACAAGAATTCAAAAATTTATGTATTGATTCTATAATTTTTTTTCTATCTATATTGTTACGATTAAAGTTGAATTTTTTTTCTTTCTCCATTTTTTTTATTTTCTCTTTGTTACACTTATTAATTTAATTTTTTATATTCTGATTATTTATGTCTTCTTATTTGCAATCAAATTAGAATTAGCCATTTGTAATTTCATTAGAAATAGTTAAATACTAACCAAAGTTCAAACCACATATGTTTTCATAAAATTTTAGTCGCTCTAATAAATTTATAAAATTTTATATGGGATACACATGCAATGCACATGTCCAGCTACTAGTTTAGAAAAAGCAAGTATGCCATTAATTTTTTTTGGATATATTTCTATTTCTTTTCTGTTTGTGTTCCTGTTTCTATGTGATAGAAAATGCTTAAAGGGATTAAAATTGCAAAATGAGAATATTATAGTCATTTTAGCTTTACCTATCAGCGACTATACCTACATGGCTTTAGATGTTGCATCCACCGCGTAGCCTTTTCATTCTTACTGTAGGATCCTTTATAGCCAACTTTAGATTTTCTTCCTTTTTGATTTCTTGATTGAGATCGATTAATTTTACTAAATCCAAATTTTATTGGAAAAACTACATAACAGAACAAACACACACTATTGTTTAGGATATTCAAGTATAATTTAAAATAATTATTGTTTATAGCTATATTATCAATTTTATAGCAAAAAATCAATTATATATACACTTACCATATTATATGACGTATATCAAGCAAATGTCCAATTGTATTCAATCTTACTCTCTCTCTCTTCTGTTACCTTTTCTTTCTTTACTAACTTCGAATCAAATCAAATTCTACTTCCATTTTCTACCAAATTGAATTAAATTATTTCTGCACATTGCAACAATCTGTTTTGGAAAGTTTCTAACTTACTGAATATGTGATTTGACTATTCTCTCAAATCTTCTTTGTATTTTACTGGTATTAATATAGTTATGTATGGAAAATATTCAATTTACAGGTTTACAGGAAAAGTGGATACTTTTATGTGCATATTAGGGCATTCAACTTGTGTATGTATTTTTTATGATAACACGTTAGGGGTGTGGGTGTTTTAATATATTTATGTATTTTTTATGAAAAAAATATTATATCTGGATGTATTTTTTTGTGTTTCATGAGAATTTTCTGTCTATTGGTTCATTTGTAGATATTTTCTATCAATATGTTCAAATGTATCAGTTCATTATTGTTAAATTATATCAATATATTCAAATAATACTTTTGCATCAACATTTCAAGTGTATCAGCTCATCATTACACTTTCTGTATCAATGTATTAATTCAATCATATTGTTTTTTGTTATATATTTGTATCCATATGATTTTATCATGACTCAGTCTCGATTATGATGGTGCCTACTAGTCCCACCTACAGGCAAATCAATTTCCAATCCAAGGGTACCTGTCCTAGCTCTCTCGTCGAAACCAAATCGATACAACAGTAATATATATGCTGAAACCTACCTGGAACCTGGAAGTCAACTGTACAGAGTTACATATCGTATATATAAATCAATAATCATAATAATTTACAAAATCCGGAGTGCACCTACAAATACCGAACTCTAATGTACAAGGCCATTGTCTGGATGCAAAAGACGACCATCAACAGGAAGGAGATTGCGAAAAAGCCAGAGTTGTAAGTGCTCACCAAAAGTCTCCTGAGCGCTCCCGAGGTTCCCCAAATCAACTGTCACAACCCATATTTGAACCTGCACCATGGGGAGATATAGAAATAGGGTGAGTGCTAGAAAAGGCACCCAGTAGGCATCATCGATCGACCGAGTGAAATAGTGCAACAAATAAAGTCCAAATGTATAGAACTGCAGCAGTGTAGCAAAACAAACTCAGGTCAAGGCATAAGCATATTTGGGAACCCTCAAACAGTAACTGAACAATCAAAGTGAAGAACAATGATAACCTGAACCAACCCAAGTGATGAACATCGACACCGACTTATGAATACATAGGACAATAACACAATTGTCCCTAACTGAGGTATAGTGTTGTACATGGATGCAAGGCCCTAGTATCTATGCCTATACGTCAACTGGGCCTCTATGAGCCCAGAAGGTACACATGCAGAAAATAATAATGCTGACATAAAATTACAGAATCCCATAGAACCATCACAAAGCCAACTCTCCACATCATCAGAATAAGAGTCAGTTGTACATGGGTGTAAGGACTTAGTATCTAAGCTTTTCCCACAGTCTCAATCTAACCTAAATAATCACAATCACTACCTCTCTCAGATACAACAGATACTCCAGAATCTAATGGAAAGAACCAGCGCACAACAACTATCAGCAATACATTGGAGAGTATATACATCACAAAACACCATGGAACCACGCCTAGCTAAGTCCAACTATACCACAACCTCATCAATCCCCAGTGCCCAGAGAAAACATGGACAATCAATGTGTATCATAGGTAATCAGGATGGCCAAAATCGGCAGAGTCATAGCTATATCAAAATCATGCCACCATATCGCATATAATCAATACACAGGCCCCTAGTTAGCATCACTATAGCAATAGGCTGTACACACCTATACAGGTACAAGCCAAGTCAATGTGCATGTCTGCCCCATGCACTAGCACATTTTCTGCCTTTATCAGGCCTTTTTCGGTGTAAAGCAACTCATAGGGCAGCGTTCCATAACTTCAGTTAAGGGACAAGAGGCTAGTTAATCAAAACGATGACACCCACCAAGAATACCTTGATCTCAAAATTTAATCTTGAAGTTTGAGTTTGAGACTTGAACTTGAAATCTCAATTGAGTTGTTGATGCCTCTCCCGAGGAAAGTTAGTAGACTATTCTTGAACACTTGTTTCCTGAATTGAAGTTGGGAAGTTGTATCTTCAAATATCGAGCTGCTACATTGGTCTGAACCATCTCTTAATGCCATTCTCAAATCGGACAAATGCTACTCCATTATTGATCTCCAGATTTGTGGTCGCAGAGGAAACCACCTGCAATCAAAGATAAATAAAAAAATAGAATTTTTCTGCCCCAGTTTTTGCTAAGAATATTTTGTGGGTTATTTCAATTGGCTTGAACATCATATTAGACAACATAATAAAATAATTTTTTTAAAAAAAAGAAAAAATAAAGATTCTGATTTAGAATTAAATCAGATTTTATGCTTTATGAAAAATAAAAATGGGGTTATCATGCCCTATGAAGATATGGACGAATATTATGAGGGTTCTTATTCTACACAAATATTATGAGAGTTCGCTCCATAAATGAATATTATGAGGATTCGTTCCCTAAATGACTATTATGAGAGTTCGTACCCTAAATGAATATTATGAGGGTTCGCTCTCTAAACGAATATCATGAGGGTTCATTCCCTAAACGAATATTATGAGAGTTCATGCCCTAAATAAATATTATGAGGGTTCACTCCCTAAATGAATATTATGAGGGTTCGCTCCCTAAATAAATATTATAAGAGTTCATCCCCTAAACGAATATTATGAGGGTCCGCTCCCTAAACGAGTAGTATGAGGGTTCGCTTCCTAAATGAATATTATGAGGGTTCGTGCCCTAAACGAATATTATGAGGGTTCGTGCCCTAAATGCAACTAGGGGATAATTGTACCTTGTGAAGACAAATGCAACTAGGGGATGATTGTACCCGGTGAAGACAAATGCAACTAAGGGATGATTGTAGCCTATGAAGACATATACGAATATTATGAGGTTTCATGCCCGAAATGCAACCATAGGATGATTGTACCATATGAAGACATGTACGAATATTATGAGGTTTTGTGCTGTCAATACAACCATGGGATGATTGTACTATGTGAAGACATGTACGAATATTATGAGGGCAACCATGGAATGATTGTACCATGTGAAGATATGTACAAATATTATAAGGGTTCGTATCCTAAATGTAACCATAGGATGATTGCACCATGTGAAGACATGTATGAATACTATGAGGGTTCGTGCCCTAAGAAAATGAAGTATTTTTATTTTGTTTTACTTTTATTTTTATTTTTAAAAATAAAATAAAATAAAATATGGCTCAGTTTTGAAACTAGGAAATTTTGAAACTTTGGTGATTTTTTTAATTATCAACTTTTTTTTTAAAAAAATGCTCTAGTTTGATTTTTTCAAGAATGTGAGAGAAAAATATATTCTTTCTATTTGAGACCGAGCCCCTTTGTAGGATTTCCTACTTATTTCACCACAACAAGAATTAGGTCTAACGTAGCTCATTAAGATCAAAGATATTTTTGTTTCTTGTTGTTTTTTTTAAAATAATAGTAATAGTAATAAAATAATAATAATAATAATAATAATAATAATAATAATAATAATAATAATAATAATAATAATAATAATAATAAT
>JAOTQR010029242.1:0-16316 GCA_025774065.1 Solanum ossicruentum | reverse complement strand
AGAAACAAAAGAGAGTGACGAGACTAGAACCAATTAATTGGAAGCAAACAAACAATAACACATAGAATCAACACTTTAAAGAATTTTAACACTGTTAACTAATGGACTCGCACTGACATATTAACACCTGATGACATCGCAGTATCGCTGGTGGTTGCATGTTTTTCCGATGGTGATTTTCACCAAAAAATAGAGCAAAAAGGTGTCTGTTGGCGATTGGTATTTTCGACGAGATATTGTCGAAATTGGAGAGGAGGGGTGGCGAGAAAAAGGGCTAGGGAGTGGAGAGAGGAGAAGGACAAAAGAAGGGTGTCTGCGGAGGTCTTTGAGAAGGAAAATGGGATTGTGCATATGGCTTTTTCGATGTAGATGGATCGCAGGTTGGATGGAGACAAAGGAGCGAAGGGGAGATTAGAGGGAGCGAACTAGTGGCTGCTTTTCCGACGAGTTTAGGGAGTAAAAGGGGCTATTGGTATGCCTAAAAATGAGGGAGAGAAAGGGAGATCAGGGACGTGTTTTTCTATGGGGTTGAGAGGAAGAAGGAGAAGAAAGAGTTGAGGTGGCATGGTGGTTTTCCGGTGGCTTTCATGGATAAGGAGAGAAGGTGACGACAGAGAGAGGGGCTGCTGGTGTTATGGGTCTGGGGCAGCGGTTGGTGAGGGTGGTGGCTAGGTGAGGAATGAAGAAATGTGTTAGGGTTTTGGGGGTTAATTCATCAAATTAGGAAATATTTGGGGGATCAATTTTGGTCATGAAATTAATAGGGATGAACGGTGTCATGCCCCGGGAGGGTACCCAGGATGTAACTAGCACTCAAAGACTATTGCTAGTCCTCGAACGAACCGTTTGGCCTCATCATCACATCTAACTCAACAGCGAAAGAAATACTCAAGGATAAAATTTAAAGAGAAGACAAAATTATTATAAATAGTTTTTAAAAATAGTTCATGACTGAATATAAAATACTCGATAATACTCCACTCTAGTTCTATGAAGCCTCTACTCTAATCATCTAGAAGGTACCATGATAGGCCATGACTGTCCAACTCCACAAATAAAGAACTGAATAAAATATGAACAGGCTCTACCGAAAAGTAAGAAGGGCTCACCAATCTCTGGATCTCGAAACTCTGAACCTCAATGGTGTATCTACTGAAGTCCTCTATCTTTCATATCTACATCATGAAACAGTGCAGTGCCAAATGGTGTCAGTACGTGTAATGTACTGGCATGTAAACGGACTAAAAGCAAATAGATAAAGCTCAAACCCATCAACAGACTCGACTCAAGACTCAACTCAAGAAATCATGCAAGTTTTTAAGTTTGAAATCATGCTTTAGAAAATAGACTCGGTGTTTAATACAACTCAATTCAAAAACCAGGATATGCTCAACTCAAGTGCTGCTTGGAAGTTTCTCTAACCGACATGCTCCCACTACCATGAGTTTTGGTGATGCACAACAAATATGGCATCGTTGCATTGACCGGTCTTAACTTGCCATGGAAAAGGAAGCGTCAACCTCTCTCTCTCTCTCTCTCTCTCTCTCTCTCTCTCTCTCTCTCTCTCTCTCGGATCCAAAGTGAAGGTCCAACTTTTGGGATAAGAGTCGCCAATATTATGCTGAAATGACTATCTCGTGCTAGCAAGCAGTTCTAGGGTGACTCTCCTTACCCAGCTCGGTGATCAATACTCCTTCCAAGACTAAATCATGCTCATAGAAATTAACTCAACTCATCTCTTTGACTCATCTCAGATAAGTCAACTCAACTCTCCGTAGCTTAATTTAATTACTCAACAACTCAATAACTCAGGTCCATCTTCTATGCAATACAACTCAAGACTCTACTCCATATGATGCATGACCCTCATGAATTATGGTTAAGTGACATCATATTAGCATACTTAACATATACGACATGATGGATACTCATTATATGTACATACAAGCAAGAAAACATATATGAAGCAAGAAAACATACTTCTCATGTTTACATTACTTAGTTCAACTGGTTGTGTTCACAATTTCAATTAAATCCGTAAACAAGGAAAATACCAAGGTTAGGGTTCATGCGTCAATCATGTGAAATATTATTATAATTCAAGACAACAATGTTGCATCTCATAATTTGACTCAAATAATTTCAAGAAACTCAATATTGTACTAGAAATTAAAACTGAAGAACCACGGGATTTAAGACATGCGATTCATACATGTGATTTTAACTGAAGTAAGCAAAGGGGCACGTGGATGAACATAATCTAATGCTTTAGGTAGCCTTACATACCTGGTATGGAGTTTGACAATCAATTCCTAAAGAAATTAGCCTCAATCCTATGAACCCTAGCTCTTTCTCCTTTTCTTTGCTCAAGATTTCTACTTAGTTTTGGCATAAGGGGATTTATAATGGGTTTTTGAAACTCTTTTAGGACAAAAACAACTTGTATTGGTTGTAGGTTAAGTCTAAAAGAGATGTGGAAAATTCTAGAATGCCCCTCAAAAGATTTAAAAATTTGTACTTTGCATGGATCAGGTAGGGGGAACAAGTCCCCGACTCGATCCGGAGACCGAGATAGTGAGGGTGCATAATACAGCCGTGAAGTGCCCTGGTCGTGGACCCATACTTATAATTTTTTTCAATTTTTTGATGGGGGTTGAATTTCTAAAAATACACAGGTATGCGATAGGTCCATTTTCGCGAACCTATTCCTCAACCTGTTCCACCAAAAGTTCAAAATTTTAAATCTTTTGAGCAGTATTCTAGACTTTTTCTCACCTCTTTTAGACTTAACCAACGACTAATACAAGTCATTTTTGGCCTAAAAGAGTTTCAAAAATCTACTAAAGCCCCTTACGCTAAAACTAAGTAGAAACCTTGAGCGAAGAAGAGGAGAAAGAGCTAAAGTTCAAAGGATTGAGACTAATTTCTATAGGATTGATTGTCAAACTCTGTACCAGATATGTAAGACTATCTAAAGCGTTGGATTATGTTCATCTATGTGCCCCTTCACTTACTTGACTTAAAATCATGAGTGTGAATCTCATGTGTTAAATCCCGTGGTTCTTGAGTTTTAAGTTCTCATGCAAGATTGAGTTTCTTGAAAATTATGAGTCAAATTATGACTTACACCACTGTTATCTTGAATTGTAAAATTATTTCACATAATTGATACATGAACCCTAACCTTGTATTTTCCTTGCTTACGGATTTAATTGAAATTGTGGATCCAACCTTTTGAACTAAGTAATGTAAACTTGAGAAGTATGTTTTCCTACTTCATGTATGTTTTCTTGCTTTGTGTGTGCATGTAATGAGTATCCATTATGTCATATATACTGAGCATGCTTATATGATGTCACTTGACCATAATTCATGAGGGCCTTGCATGATGTAGAGTAGAGTCTTGAGTTGCATTGCATCGACGATGATCCTGAGTTATTGAGTTGTTGAGTAATTAAGTTGAGCTACAGAGAATTGAGTTGACTTTTTTGAGATGAGTCGAAGATATGAGTTGAGTTAATTTCTATGAGCATGATTTAGTCTTAGAAGGGGTATTTAGCACCGAGTTGGATGAAGAGATTCACCTTAGAATTGTGTTGCCAACGCGGGATAGTCGTTTCAGCATAATATTGGCGGCTCTTGTCCCAAAAGTTGGACGTTCTCTTTGGATCTGAGAGAGAGAGAGGTAGAGGTGGAAGTGTCCTTTTTCGTGTCAAGGGCGGGCGATGCAACAATGCAATATTCATTGTGCATCACCAAAACTCATGGTGGTGGGAGTATGTCGGTTAGAGAAACTTCCAAACAATACTTGAGTTTTGCATATCTTGGTTTTCAAGCTGAGTTGCATTAAATACTGAGTCTATTTTCTAAAGTATGATTTCAAACTTAAAAACTTGTATGATTTCTTGATTTGAGTTATGAGATGGAGAGTTGAGTCTTGAGTCGAGTCTGTTAATGGGTTTGAGCTTTATGTATTTACTTTTAGCCTGTTTACATACCAGTACATTTTGCGTACTGACACCATTTGGCACTGCATTATGATATAGATACAAGAGATAGAGGACTTCAGTAGATGCACCGTTGAGGTTTAGAGATCCAGAGATTGGTGAGCCCTCCTTACTTTTTGGAGGAGCCTATTCTTATTTTATTCAGTTCTTTATTTGTTGAGTTGGGTAGCCATGACCTGTCATGGTACCTTCTAGATGATTAAAGTGGAGGCTTTATAGACCTAGAGTGGAGTATTATCGGGTATTTTATACTTAGTTTTAAACTATTTTGAGAAATTATTTATAATAATTTTGTCTTTTGTTTAAATGTTATCCTTGAGTATTTCTTCTGGTGTTGAGTAAGATGTGACTATAACACCCCGTAAAATTTATCAAAACGTCCCTAGAATGCAATTATGTGTATAATGCGTCTTCCAAAGCTTTGATGGGAAATCTGAGACCAAATTTGCGATCAGTGCAAAAAATCTAGTGTGAAAATGGCCTCGACCCAATTGGGTTGAAAAATATTTTCGCAAGTTTAACCGAAAACAGTTAGGGTGAATGACAGGGCCGCGACGCAGATCCATCGTGGACCCACACTTACGTTTTTTTCCTTTATTTTTGACGGACGTTGAAATTCTCAAAAATGCACTGGTGCACGATGGGTCTGCATCGCGGACCAGTGCAATTTTGGTAATGAGCTTTCTTTTAATTTTGGGAAGGGTTTTTTTGATATTCCTAACCTATTTTTATACCCCAAAACATATTTTAACTCCTTTAATTCATATGAAGGGTTCAAACCCATTATTTTTCTAAGTTTACAAATAGGAGTTCTGAGAGAAGAAGAAGAAAGAGTTGAGGGTTTCAAAGTTCGGGTCCAAGTTCTTGAAGAAGAGTTGGTAATTCTTCATCCCAGGTATGTAAAGGCTACCTAGAACATGGGATTGTTCTCCCAGGTGCCCCTTGATTGATTTAGGTTGAATAGTTGAATGTAATAGGTCTGGTCTGTGATATCTTGAATGTAATCTTGAAAGCTATCTTCAATTTTTACATATTTTCTTAAGTTGATGACCATCATACTTTGAATCAACCGTTTACATTTATTATTGTATGATTGTGTATCTGCATGATTTCCTTGTTGAAGACTTCAAAAATGAACTTAGAGGTAATTTTTAGAGCCTTGACTGTCTGGGTGTATTGATTTCTATGGTCTATTTTCTGAGACGAGTGTGGCTGAAGTTTATGAAAGTGGTGTCCTTAGAGATTAAACGAGATTAAGATAGAGTTTGAAGGGATGATTTTATTCCTTGAGTTGATAGAACGTTAGATAAGATGAGGTCCTTGTCTGAGGGAGGTTGGTTGCATAACCATCCTGATGTTGATAGACTTATGAACATGTTAAGTCTTGGAAGGAGTATTAGCACCAAAATGGGTAAATGTGAGTCCCACTTGCACTCATTAACTACATGGCTAGTGTAGGAGAGATTGGACTGTGAAAATAGATGGTTCTTTTATCCCATTGTGGACTTGATAAACTTTCTTTGGGATCTCTTGATAGATTCATCCTTTACCCCAACAAAGTACTAGGTGGATGTGGCAACGACATTTCTTCATTGTATCATCACTGGCTCATAGGTGGTGGTTGTCAGTAGAGAAACTCCCAGATAGGTTTCATTTTAATAGTATTCTCTGAGGTTGATGTGATAGTATGAGTCTTGATTGATGGTGATGTGATGGAGTCCTGTCCCTTATTCCGAGTTCAGACTGAGTGATGGATGAGTTGATGTCATATCATATTGTCTTGCCCGTATTATTTACTTTAGCCCATTTTACATACAGTATATTCCACGTACTAATGCCCCTTTATCATTGCATCATTTTATGATGCAAATTCTATAGAAAGAGGAATTTAGTAGGTGAATCTTTGAGGTTCACAGATTTCCAGACAGAGACTTGGTGAGTCCCTCCTACATTCAGAGGATGCCCATATTTCCCTTTTTCTAGTGTTTCGAGTTATTTAATTAGATAGGGGGAGGCTTGTAATGGTGCCTTCTTAGATATTAGTGATAGAGGCTTCGTAGACATGGACATATGATTGTTGTTGTGGTTTTTTCCCCTGTTTCCTTTCTATATTGAGATGGATATTCTGTTCTTATTCCATATGATAGACATAGTGATAGCATTGTAGTCCACTGATAGCCCTCTAAATTCTTGAATGTCTTCCACTAATGTACTGATTGAACGAGTGTGATGGGACTAGGTGGTTCGCTTGGGAAGTAGCAATAGTCTCTGAGTGCTAGTTACACTTAAGGTACCCTCCTGGGGCATGACAAACTTGGTATCAAAGCACAGAATTCGAGTGTCCTAGGTTATCCATGAAGCCGTGTCTAATAGAGTCTTGCTTATAGGTGTGTTGTGTACCACACTTCCTAAGCAGGAGGCTGTAGCACATTAGGAAGTGTTATCCGTCTTCTATGATCTGAGTTCGTGCGATAGAGTTTCACTCTATGAATAATATCATTCTAATTCATGCGTTATATGTATTGCAGAAAATGTCTCCAAAGAGAATAACTGTTTAGAAAGATGCCTCAGCCTCAACTGCTGAGAACACCCAACTTGAGGTCCCATTTCAAATGGACGAGGAGACGGGGACGGCCTGCTAGGACTGCTAAGGTCCCACAAGTGCCCCCTACACAGCCCCAACAAAGCTCCCAACATAGAGGCAGAGTTCAGGGGATTCATCACTATGCTGACTCAGCTGGTGGCCTCCCAGAGTAATAGCCGAGGTCCTTAAACTCCTAGCTCTAGCTCACAAGAGTCCTCAGCTGCAACTCGACTCAAAGATTTCTTCAGGATGAACCCTCTAGTGTATACAGAGTCAAAGGTTGAAGAGGACCCGCATAACTTTATTGATGAAATGTATAAGTTCCTGAAAGCTATGCATGCTAATGAGATCAAGGGAGTTGAGCTTGCCTACTATCAGCTGAAGGATATTGCTAATGTCTGGTACAACCAATGAGCAGATAGTAGAGGTGAGGATGCTGAGCTTGTAGAGTGGGAGGAGTTTGAAGTTGCTTTCCTTGACCATTTCTTTCCTCAAGAGTTGAGGGAGGTGAAGGTTGATGAATTTGTGAATTGAAGCAAGGAGGGATGATAGTTAAGGAGTACAATCTTAAGTTTTAAGCTGTCCAGGTATGCTCCGGAGATGATGCAAGACATGAGGGCCGAGATGAGGAAGTTTGTATCTAGCCTGGGCAGACATGTGCAGAAAGAGTACAACACAACTTTGTTGATCCCCGACATGGACATATCTAGGATTATGGCGTATGCCCAACAAACAGAGGAGGATAAGAAGAGAGATAGAGAAGAGCAGATGAATAGAAAGGCAAAATCAGTTGTACATGAGCCTAGCCAGCAGAGGCAGAATAAGGGTGACAAGTCCTACTTCTAGAAAAGACCATGTCATCATGCACCTTCTATAGCAAGTACGCCATTCAACCAAATAGGTATGATAAAAATTCTTATGGTTTACCAGAATTACAAGGCTCTGGGTGCACAATCTCAGGCTAGCGTGACTCAAGGTCTGAACGGAAACCACCTTGTAATAAGTGTGGTAAGCTCCATCTGGGCGAGTGTCGTGTGGATAAGGATGTTTTCTATTCTTGCGAAAAGAGTGTCGTGTGGGTGAGGATGTTTTCTATTCTTGAGGACAGACTGGTCACTTCCAGTTTGAGTGTTCAAAGAGGAGGCGAGGTAAAGGGAGAAGCAGAGCACAGTCCTCGACAACACCGCCAACGAGCAATCATCAGATGGGTACTACTACTGGTACTGGAGGCAGGATGAACCGCCTTCGTACTGTGGGTAATCGACATGATCAGGAAGTTGCACCAGATATTTTTATGAGTATGCTTTGAGTCTTTACTTTTGCTTGCTATGCATTGCTTGACCCAGGTGCCACTTTATCTTTTGTGACTCCTTATATGGCTAGTAAGTTTGGGACTTTCCCAGAGTGTTTACTTGAGCCTTTTGCTGTCTCCACTCCTACTAGTGAGTCTATCTTAGCTGAGAGGGTTTACAAGGATTGTGTAGTATCCATTTATCATAGAGATACCTTGGTTGACTTGGTAGAATTGGAGATGGTTGATTTTGATGTGATACTTGGCATGGATTGGCTCCATACCTATTATCTTCTATGGATTGTAGAACCCGCATTGTTAAGTTCCAATCTCCTAATAAATTTGTCTTAGAGTGGAAATGGAGTTCTGTTGCACCCAAGGGCAAGTTTATCACTTATCTTAAAGCCCGAAAGTTGATCTCTAAAGATAGTATTTGCCACCTTGTACGAGTTAAGTCTGATGATGTTAGATCATCTACTCTTGAGTCAGTCCTGATTATGAATGAGTTTCCTAAGGTGTTTCATGATGATCTATCTGGAGTCTCTCCTGATAGGGAGATTGACTTTGGGATTGATGTTCTTCCTGAGATGCAACCCATTTCAATTCTACCTTATAAAATGGCCCCCGCAGTGTTGAACGATTTCAAAGAAAAATTGAAAGACTTATTAGAGAAAGGTTTCATAATGCCTAATGTCTCTCTTTAGGGTGCTCCTATCCTTTTTATGCGTAAGAAAAATGGGTCCCTCAGAATGTGCATAGACTATCGGCAATTGAACAAGGTCCCAATAAAGAATAAGTATCCTTTCAATAAAATAGGTGGTCTGTTGGACCAACTTCAAGGTGTTACTTGTTTCTCCAAGATAGACCTTAAGTCAGATTACCATTAATTGAAGGTGAGGGAAAGTGATATTCCCAAGATAGCCTTTAGGACACAGTATGGCCATTTTGAGTTCTTGGTCATGTTCTTTGGGTTGACAAATTCACCTGCGTCTTTCATGGATCTGATGAATAGGGTATTCAGACCATATCTTGATATGTTTGTGATCGTGTTCGTTGATGATATTCGGGTGTATTCAAAGGATGAAGAGGAGCATGCTAATCATCTTAAAGTGGTTTTGCAAACACTCAAAGACCATGAATTGTATGCGAAATTCTCAAAGTCTAAGTTTTGGCTCAAGTACATGGCTTTCCTAGGCCATGTTGTTTTGGGAGATGGTATTTGGGTAGATACTCAGAAAATTGAAGTGGTTAAGAACTGGCCTAGACCAACTTCTCTGACGGAAATAAGAAGCTTCTTGGGATTGGCAGGCTACTATCGTAGATTTGTTAAGGGCTTCTCTTCTTTGTCAACACCATTGACTTTAGCTAACTTAGAAGAAGGCCAAGTTTCAGTGGTTTGAGGAATGTGAAAAGAGTTTCCAAGAGTTGAAGATTAGATTGACTATAAAACTAGTTTTGATCTTGCCAGATGGGACGACAGACTTCATGATATGTTGTGATGCATCCAAAGTTAGACTGGGTTGTGTGTTGATACAGAGGGGGAAGGTGATAGCTTATGCTTCCAGACAACTTAAGATCCATGAGAAGTATTACTCGACTCATGATCTCGAGTTGGCAGCTGTGGTAGTCGCACTTAAGATCTGGCGTCACTATCTATATGGAGTGCATGTGGATGTTTTCATTAACCATAAGAGCTTGTAATACATGTTCAGCTAGAAGGATCTCAACCTTTATCAGAGGAGATGGTTAGAGTTGCTCAAGGGTTATGATATGAGCATCCTCTACCGCCTAGGTAAGGTTAACATTGTTGCTGATGCTCTTACATTGTTCCTGATGCTCTTAGAAGGTTGTCTATGGGCATCACGACCCATGTGGAGGAAGGGAAAAGAGAATTGGCTAAGGAAGTTCATAGATTGGCTTGGTTAAGAGTGCAACTTGAGAAGAACAATGAAAGCAGGGTCAATGTTCAGAATGGGTCAGCTTCATCCTTAAAGCAAGACCAAGACCCTATCTTGCTCCAATTTAACGAAGTGGTTCACAAGCAAAAGGTGATGTTTTTCTCCAAAGGGGGAGATGAGGTGTTGAGATACCAGGGTAGATTGTGTATGCCCAACCTGATGGTGTTTGAGAGCGGATCATGGTTGAAGCTCATAGCTCCATATATTCTATCCATCTTGGTTCCACCAAGATGTACCACGACTTAAGAGAAGTCTATTGGTGGAGTGGAATGAAGGACATTGTTGAATTTGTCTCTAAGTGTCCCAATTGTCAACAGGTCAAGGTTAAACATCAGAGACCATGTGGATTGGCTCAGAACTTTGAAATTCATGAGTGGAAGTGGGAGATGATCAACATGGATTTCATTACTGGCTTACTAAGATCCCGAAAGCAACATGATTCGATATGAGTTATTGTGGATAAGATGACTAAATTAACCCACTTCTTGGAAGTCAAGACAACTAATACAATTGAGGAGTATGCCCAACTATACATTCGTGAGATTATGAGGTTACATGGGGTCCCTTGTCCATCATCTCGAATAGAGGAGCTCAATTCACCTCTCAATTTTAGAGATCTTTTCAGAAGTGATTGGGTACGAGAGTGAATTTGAGCATAATCTTCCACCCTTAGACAGATGGACAGGCAGAGTGCACCATTCAGACATTGGAGGATTTTAAAGTGTGTGCCATCGACTTCAAATGAAATTGGGATGATCATCTGCACTTGATTGAATTTGCATAGAACAATAGCTACCATGCCAACATTCAGAGGGTTCGTATGAGGCATTTTACAAAAGGAAATATGGATTGTTGAATGGCTGGTTTAAGGTTGGCAAAGTTGAGTTGATTGGACCTGATCTTTTCCACCAATCTATGGAGAAGGTGAAAGTCATCAGGGAAAGGTTAAAGATAGCATAAAGTCGTCAAAAGTCTTATAATGATTTGAGAAGAAGGGACTTGGAGTTTAAGGTGGATGATTGGGTGTACTTGAAGGTGTCACCCATGAAGGGTGTTACGAGGTTTGATAAGAAGGGGAAGTTAAGTCCACATTATATTGGACCGTACCAAATTATAAGGAGGATTATGAAGGTCGCTTATGAGCTAGACCTGCCTTCCGAAATAGATGGAGTTCATCTGGTGTTCCATTTTTCGATGTTGAAGAAGTGTTTGGGGGATCCATTGTTGGCAATTCCTATTGAGAGTACAAGACTAAAGGATTGACTGTCCTATGAAGAAGTTCTAGTGAAATCCTTGATCAACAAGTTCGCAAGCTGAGGAATTAGGAGATGACCTCCATTAAAGTTCTATGGAGGAACCAATTTACGGAGGAAGCTACATGGGAAGCTAAGGAAGCGATGAAAATCAAATACCTGAACCTATTCATACCGAATGATGATGATGTTGTAGATAATGTCCCTATCCTTTATGTTATTGAATTTCCCATTATCGACTTGATGTGCTAATTCTATTCTTGAGTCTAAGAGAGAGATGTAGATAAGTGATGGATAGTTGAGGGTTCGAGGGTTCTCAAGTAACTAGTGAGATTAGTTTTGAGTCTACTTGTGCTTTATTCTGCCTTTACTCATCATTCGAGGATGAATGATCCCAAGGGGAAATAATGTAACACCTTGTAAAATTTTCTGAAACACCCTTAGAATGTAATCATGCGCATAATGCATCTTCCAAAGGTTCAATGGCAAATCCGATATCGAATTTGCAATCAGCGCAAAAAATAAAGTGGGGGAAATGATCTCGTCCCGATTTTAAAGCAATAGGGTCAAAAAATAATTTTCGTAAGTTTAATCGAAAACAGTGAGGGTGTGTGATAGGGCCGCGACGCGGACCCATCGCAGACCCATACTTATATATTTTTCTTCATTTTCGATGGAGGTTGAAATTCTCAAAAATACACTATTTTGATGGGTTCGCGTCACGGACCAGTGCAATTTTGGTAACAAGTTTTCTTTTAATTTTGGAAAGGGTATTTTGGATATTACCAACCTGTTTTAATACCCCAAAACATGCTTTAACTTCTTTAATTCGTACGAAGGGTTCAAACCCATTATTTTTCTAAGTCTACAAATAGGAGTTCTGAGAGATCAAGAAGAAAAAGTTGAGGGTTTCAAAGTTCGGGTCCAAGTTCTTGAAGAAGAGTTGGTAATTCTTCATCCCAGGTATGTAAAGGCTGCCCAGAACATGAGATTGTTCTCCCATGTGCCCCTTGATTGATTTAGGTTGAATAGTTGAATGTGATGGGTTTGGTTTGTGATATAATCTTGAAAGCTATCTTTAATGTCTACATATCTTCTTAAGCTGATGAACATCATACTTCGAATTAACTGTTTAAATGTATTATTGTATGTTTGTGTATCAACCCTATATGATTTCCTTGTTAAGGACTTCAAGTGTGAACTTAGAGGTAATGTCTAGAGCCTTGGCTGTCTGGGTATATTGATTTCTATGGTGTATGTCCTGAGATGTGTACAGTGATGGCTAAAGTTGATGAAAGTGGTGTCCTTAGAGTTTAAACGAGATTAAGATAGAGTTAGAAAGGATGATTCTATTCCTTGAGTTGATAGGAGGTCAGATGAGATGAGGTCATTGTTTGAGAGAGGTTGGTTGTATAACCATCTTGATGTTGATAGACTTATGAGTATGTCGAGTCCTAGGAGGAGTATTAGCACCGAAATGGGTAAGAGTGAGTCCTGTTTGCACTCATTAACTATGTGACCAACTTAGGAAAGGATTGGACCGTGAAAGCGGGTGTTTTCATTGTCCCATAGAGGTCTTGATAGACTTTCGCTGGGATCCCCTGGTAGATTCGTCCTTTAATTTAGCAAGGTACTAGGGAAATGTGGCAACATCATCTCTTTGTTGTATTATCACTCACTCATAGATGGTGTTCGTCGGTTAGAGAAACTCTCAGATAGGTTTCATGTTGATAGTACTCTGAGGTTGATGTGATAGTATGAGTCTTGATTGATGGTGATGTGATGGAGTCTTTCTCCCCAGCACACATAAGTGTACATTGTTTCACAAGTAATATAATGGCCCTAATTAAAGAGGTGGGTTGTCAAACCCTAGGGATTTGAATGAAATTAGCAACCAAATCTTAGTTATCGCATTTATGGTGCTTTTGGTAAAAAAATTTATGGAATTATGTAAAATAAATGTAAAGAACAACTTTCTACTAAACTAATATGAATTTCAATGACAAGATATAAATTATGAGCAATTCCAGCATTGTAGCTTTTACGATTCCGTTTAGTCTTAACACTATCTATCTATGTCTGGGATCTTGATTACTGGTTCATGGGGTTTAAATTACTTGAACAAGGTTGCATGCCTCTGTCGGCCTACCATTATTGACTGCCTAACTATATCGCTGAGCGGGGATAGACAGACTAATAAAAATGCATTAGAGTTATCTTCCCGTATATGAACCACGCGAGGTATAAGGATAGTTGTCACATGTCTCCCTTACACAAATCAACCTAGTTCCCTAATAGAACAAGCTCCCTATACTATTGCGTTCTATCCACTCTGATATCTCTTGAATCCAGAGTGAATAACTAATGTACTCCCTAGTTGTCCGGACTCATAAGTATAGATAAAAATAGCATAGGATTTCAGAAGAACCCATTCATAGATGTTTAAAGTTAAGAACTACACATTGTCTATGGCTACAACCCCGGAGTATAGAGACAACCACTCACAGTCATGAAATATGCTATGAATGATATGGAAAACATTAAAACCCAAAAAATAAAGGTTAAACTAACCAAAATACTCTTAGAAAAGGGTTCTCTATCGTCTCTACTGAGTTTCTTGCATAAAAACAGAATGTAGACGTAAAATCTATGATAGAATAATTTTAAAAAATCCCATAATTCAACTTTTCCACATCCAAGCCTCAGGTCTGCGACAAGAACTCCTTGTGTTTACTAGGTTTCCGCTTAATTTACTGACTGGGCAATTTTACACATCTTTTGCACAGGTTCGCATTTTTCAACTTCACGCCTTTTTCTGCAGTTTTCAGCTTTCACAACCTTGTCCCAAGTCTTCCACGTGGACTTTGGTCGTTTTTCTGCTTTCACTGACTTTCATATTCCGAATTTTGGGTTGTATTCTTCATTCGAATCTGAGTCGAACCCGGGACTTTTCCAACTAAAGCAAAATCCTACAAAAACACAACCAACTGGCGTACTTGGCCCTATGCTAGCAAAATAGGAGAAAAATAGACTAAAACACCTAGACTCTACGAATTTACCCTCTAACTCATCTCTATTTATGGCTATTTTTGGTTAATTAGGTGCATAAATACGCCTAAGATCACCACCCCATACTTAGAGCTTTGTCTGTCCTTGGAAAAATCAAGACACATGCATGAGACTGCCTATAATAGTATGTACAACAAACATCATGCGACCAAACTCTTTGAACCATTGTGAACAATTTTCAGTACCCTCAGTAGAATCCACTCGCTCCCAGCACTTATGTATATATGCAGACTCATGCAGAATGATTAATAGTTTGTCTAGTTATTGACCTTTGATGATTATGTGCCCTCACCAAGAAAGAATTACCCATGAACACCACTAAGAACCTAAACAAAAGATTAAAAAGGGCTTACACAAACAACTTTCTCTTTCTGAAAAGATGTCACATATTGCTCATAGATTCTATAGGCTTGCCCTTACTGTAAAACATAGACCAAGTTGGGATTTTCCTTAGAGGATCACATCGGTCTTTCTTTAGTTGTAATGAAGGCTGTGGGCTGGTGGGATACTTTTATGGATATGGCTGACATGGCTCAACTCCCAAGCGCTCATAGCATACACTTCACTTCCATCCTTTCATCATGTTAATTTCTCCTTAACTCAACACCTCTTATTACCTCTTTATTATCCAATGCTTTGGCACCCTAATCTACTTACTAATAATTTGACCTAAAGAAACAAAAGCCCAATGAGAAGACAAACTACTTCTAAAAAAAAAATTTTTTTTTAAATGACACTATATTATTGCTCAGCTCTCGGGTGTCCATTCAAGTTCCTTCTCCTCTGATTCATCGCGCTAACACGCTAGGGAATTAGGATCAAACACGGATTATTGACCAAAGAAAAGGGATTGGCTTGAATATTGGTTAATTAAAGAACAGGCTAAGGCTCAAATGGGCTAACTAAGGGTATTTTAATTAGAAGGATATAATAGTGCTACAGTGTTGTGCTACCAAAGAAATTCCTAGATCCTCTCCTCTAATTCCACTCCTACTAAGTCCAATCTACATATTGAACAAGTTTTATAACCTATCGCAACTGAGATTCACAATTTGCTCGCTCGCTCTTGGCACACTTCTATCACAAGGTTATCACTAGAGTTCTGTAGTGATGTTCACATGAATTCAATTAATTAAGCACATATACAATTGTGACTTACAAGGATCAAGCATCTACTTCTAAACTAGGTTCAAATATTTACGCTTGATGCTCGTTTTTAGAACTACCACACTCTAAATGCAACTTGATTCGATGAATGTCCTTAGGATGGTCATCATCCATCCATCATAGGGTCGTCATCCATCCATCATAGGGCCCCCATAACTCAACCATGAATACTACTCCTATTTGCAACATACAACCAACCACTACTACATTATTGCATCAATAGGATATAACCATTCAAGCATCCATGCATAACACAGTTAATAGTTGCAATTACAGACCCAAATCAAAATACTACATGTAGAACATAAAATTAAAAGATATGTCCAAAATAAGTATAACAATCACAAAGCAAAATAAAAGAAGTCCTAACACATGCCAAGAATCACGAATTGAAGCATAATCATAGATCAATCTCCACCCCACACTTAGACTTAGCACTGCACTCAGTGCTAACTGTACAAAACCTGTGAGATAAGAATCATGGTGCTTACTTATTGGGCCCTGGTAGAATGAGATCAACCCCCATGTATACCGATAGCTCATCAGCTATGTCCTCATCCTTGGATTTAAACTCATCATGCACCTCCCCTGGGTCCATGGGCACATCATCCTCCACTAGTTCGATGAACCTCGGCCCAATGTCCAAAACTTCTTTGGCATGGGCAATCAGTAGGTATCGAACCTCAACACCTTGAAACTCTTGACTTGTCGAGGGACGATCGCCAGTCTAGTGTCTCGGAATCTTGAGCCCATACATGCGGGCTATAATCAGCTCATCTTGGTAGGCTCTCTCAGTAGTGGTGAGCATCAATCCCAAAGACCAATCAGGCCCCTTGATGTGATTGGCAATATGGGGTGGCCTGAATAACAGGGTAGTAATTTGCCTCTTTTTCTCGCACACCTGTCATACGACATAATTGAGTAATGAGGCTCTCGAATGCATACCTGTGGCCCTAGTGGGTCTTTGCCTTCCTCATAACTAGCCTA
>JAOTQR010029231.1:0-16316 GCA_025774065.1 Solanum ossicruentum | reverse complement strand
GCTGTCCAGAATTTCCAGCATAACGTACTATCACATACTTCTTGTTTTTCATGAAGAAACCATACTAAAAACACAACAACAGTCAGTTACCTTTATCTTCAAAGCTGAATAACTTCTCAAGAACCCTAAAAGGGTCATTTGGCTGCTACTTTTCTGGGTAGAGAAAAGTGTATAGAGAGGATTGGGAAAGCTAAAAATGTTCTAGGTGTAACAGTGAATGGGATTTTTCTGCTTATAACCCCTCTTTAAAGGCCTCATTTGGACGACTTTCCTTGGGCCTCTTAACCATGTAAGACAACATATTATTGAGCTAGTGAGGTAGCAACTTGGGCCTAAATGGGTGTCAAATTTAATGGGCTTTGGCTGCCAATTTCCAGCTTTCCTCTCAATCCTTTTTTGGTCCAAATAGTCATGTGGTTTGGGCTATACTTGGGATCTTCTTTCATTCTTCTTGGACTGAAAATAAGGTCCATTTATGATGGTAAAACATGGGCTAAAATTACACCCTTAAAATGAATTTTATTCATAATCGGACTTGGACAAATTTGACGTCGAACCTCATCTCCGTTTAGCTAGCAAATTCAAGCTAAGAAAGTAGGTGATCACCTACTAGATTATTAATTCATATAAACACCTTAATTCTCTTACTTTCTTTAGGGTTGTGATATTCTCAAAATAGAACATATATACACATGACCCTCTTATGCGTTAGACGCCCATATCGCCCGTTAACACGAGAATCAAGTACTTTCAAGAACAGACACTAATTTGACCAATCCATATCATAATTTATTTCTCATAGCATTAGTACATGTAAAATGTGAGGTGTTACATCGATGACCTTTTTGATCAACTTCAAGGGGATAGTCACTTTTCTAAGATTGATCTTCGGTTTGGATATTACCAAGTGAAAGTGAGAGAGTGTGACATTCCCAAGATGGCTTTCTGGACTAGGTATGGGCACTTTGAGTTTGTGGTTATGTCCTTTGGGTTGACTAATGCACCTGCTATATTTGTGGATCTTATGAATAGGGTCTTTAAACCCTACCTTGACTTATTTGTGGTGGTTTTTATTGATGATATCTTGATTTATTCTCATAGTGAGGAGGAGCATGTGAATCATTTGAGGGTGTTGTTGCAAATCTTGAGGGAGGAGAGGTTGTATGCTAAATATGAAAAATGTGAGTTTTGGTTGAAAGAGGTTGCTTTTCTAGTGCAGGTGGTGTAGGATGTTGGCATTAAGGTGGATCCTAAGAAGATAGAGTTGATTATAAATTGGCCTAGACCTTTGAATCCATCGGACATTTAAAGTTTCTTGGCTTTGGCAAGTTATTACCAGAAGTTTGTAAATGGTTTCTCTTCTATTGCTTATCTTATGAGTAAGTTAACATAAAAGAAGGAAAAATTCATGTGGACCAATGAATGTGAGAAGAGTTTCCTAACTTTGAAAAATAAGCTTATCTCCACTCTTATCTTGTTTCTACAGGAAAGGTTGGAAGGATTTATTGTATATTGTGAAGCCTTAAGAATTGGTTTGGGGTGTATTTTGATGCAAAGTGGTAAGGTGATAGAGTATGCCTCTAGACAACTTAACGTACATGACAAGAATTATCCTACCCATGATCTTGAATTGGCAGTCATGGTATTTGCTTTCAAAAATTGGCATCATTACTTGTATGGGGTTCATGTGGATATGCTTACTGACCACAAGAGTCTCCAATATGTGTTCACCCAAAAAGATCTTAACTTGATACAGAGAAGGTGGTTAGATATTCTTAAATATTATAATATAAGTATGCATTATCACCCCGACAAAGCTAATGTTGTGGCCGATGCTCTAAGTAGGGTGTCTATGGGTACTCTAGCTCATGTTGATGGTGGCAAAGAGGTGGCTAGAGAGGTTCACTAGTTGGCTGCATTGGGGGTTAGGTTGGATGAATTTGATAATGGTGGTGTAGTGGTTGTTGATAGTTCTAAGTCTTCCTAGATTGAGGAGGTGAAGGAAAAACAAGATCTTGACCCTACCTTGCTAGAGTTGATGGTCTTGGTGAGAGATGGTAAAGTGGAGGTTTTCTCCCAAGGGGGAGATGGTGCCCTTAGGTACCAAGGTAGATTCTGTGTTCCAAATGTGGATGACTTGAAAGAATTGCCTCATATCCAGATGTCACAATTTCCCAACAAGTGAAGGCTGAGCATCAAAGGCAGGGTGGCGTAGCCCAAGATATAGAGATTCTACTTGGAAGTGGGAAGAGATAAACATGGATTTTGTGGTTAGGTTATCTAAGACTAGAAACATTTTGACTCTATTTAGGTTGTTGTGGATAGAATAACAAAGTTGGCTCACTTCTTACCGGTCAAAACCATTTATGGTGCCGAGGATTATACCAAGTTGTAGATTCATGAGTTGGTTAGATTGGATGGGGTGCCCTTATTTATCATTGTGGATCATGGTGCTCAATTCACTTCTCACTTTTGGAGGTCCTTCCAAAGAGGTCTTGGTACCAAGGTTAAGCTTAGCATAACTTTTCATCATCAAACAGATGGTCAAGCCGAGAGGACTATCCAAACTCTTGAGGATATGCTAAGAGGCTTGTTTGGGGTTCCTTCTGATTCTCCATTTACTGTGGCATGTCTAGGCCCTATGCTTGGTTTTGAGTGTGATTGATATGCTAAGAGTCTTGTTTAGGGTTCCTGCGGGTTCCCCATTTGTCATATCACGTCTACGCCCTAGGCTTGGGTTGTGATAGAATTCTTTGTCGTGTAATTTTGTCAAACACATGGTGGGTTCATGATACTTGTTCAAAACTATGCAATTCAAGAGTAAAACAAGATGAATAAACTCAATGCAAATTAACCCACCAATATTATAGTAAAACTCTCGTTTAGGGTATCTGGAAATGCATCACCAGAGCTCATAGTAGTTCATAGTTTCATAGCTCAAATCATGCATAGTCTCATTAGACAAAACTAATTCATGGAATAAGCTAGAAATAGATAGTCATGCATAAACAATGAATACTTGATAAAACCCGCCAACATAATTTATGTTCATATTTCATAATAAAAGATACCCATAGGTAACACAACTTGAAAACATGCAATTTCCATCAAAAGAGAAGGTTGGGCTCCATGGGTGAAAGGACCCATATAGCTTAAACCTTGAATTTCTTGAGATGAACCTGAAGGAGACTTGAAGCTTGAGATGGGTTCTTCAATTCCAATTTAGCTTGAAATCCTTGAATTTGGATGAGAAATTTGATAAAGTCTTAGACAGGTTTTAGAGAGGGTTTTATGTGTTATTGAGTTGAAAACTGGCTATGTATGGAAGATTTCACGTTTAAACAGGTATGGGTCTATTACACCAATACCTTTGGACGAAATAAGAAAACTGGGGAAAATTTTTCACTGGTCCACGCCCCAGGCGCCATGCGGACCAGATGCAGAGACATAACTACATAGTGGTGCGCCCCAGGCGCGTCACGGCCTAGGCGCGTACAACCACTAGAAATCAAAAATTAGCAAAAATTATTTTTGGCCACGGGTATTCAAAATTCTAGTTTATACCCATTCCCCACTCAATTTTGCTCCTAATCACAAATATGAAGTCGAATTTCCAAAGTCACGCATGGATTTAGAGCTATATGGAAATTATGATTATGGGGCATTCCAAAGCACATAAGGGGTGTTTCAATATCTCCCCCTTGGAAACATTCGTCCCCTTATATCAAAGAAACATGCATAACAGAAGTAATTATGAAGATTTCAGTCCAACATGAATACGACAAATGCACTTAAACATTATTTTCAAAAACTCCCAACATGAATGTCAAAAATCACCATAAACTTGTTACCATGAACATGAATGCATGCAAAATCACAAGAGGGCTAAAATGTAGGACTTGAAATCGTAAATGGGACTTAATTCATTACCTTCGCTTGAGTAGAGTGGAAGAGATATAGGTATCATTTTTCCATGTCCGCCTCAGCTTCCCATATCGCACTTTCAATTTGTTGATTCCCCCAAAGGACCTTGATGGATGCAACATCTTTGTTCCTCTACCTTTTCACTTGCCTATCCAATATTTCCACCGGGACCTCCTCATAGGTTAAATTTTCCTCCATAACACACATAACCTCTAAGCACTTGCCTATAGAACTTGGGTCACCAACACATCTCCTCAACATAGACAGATGGAAGACCGAAAGAACCATATTCATCTCCAAAGGCAACTCCAATTCATATGTAACCTTACCAACTCTCCTCAAAATTTTATAAGGACCCACAAACCTTGGGCTCAATTTCCCTTTCTTGCTAAATCGAAGCGCACCCTTCATGGGTGAGCCTTTCATGTAAACCCAATCACCAATCTTAAACTCAATATCTCTTCTCCTCACATTGGGGTAGGACTTTTGTCTACTTTGGGTCGTCTTCAACCTCTCCCTTATCAGACTTACCTTCTCCAAGGCCTCCATAACCAAATCCGGGCCTAACAAAGCCATCTCCCCTACATCAAACCACCCAACTAGGGATTTAGAACACCTACCATATAAAGTTTCAAAGGCAGCCATGTCAATGCTTGAGTGGTAGCTATTGTTTTAAGCAAAACATAATAAGTGGAAGATGCTCATCCCAACTACCCTTAAACTCCAAAACATAAGCTCTAAGCATATCCTCAAGAATTTGGATAGTCCTTTCAGCTTGACTATCCATTTGAAGATGAAAAGTCGTGCTAAGCTTAACCTTGGTACCAAGACCCCTTTAGAAGGACCTCCAAAAGAGAGATGTGAATTAAGCAGCATGATCCGAACTGATAGACAAAGGTACCCCATGCAATCTAACCAACTCGTGAATATACATCTCGGCATAATCTTCGGCACCATAAGTGGTTTTGGTCGATAGAAAGTGAGTCGACTTTGTCATCCTATCAACAATAACCCAAATAGAATCAAAGTGTTTCCTAGTCCTTGTCAGCCCAACCACAAAATCCATGTCCCACTGCCAAGTAGGAGTTTCTATATATTGGGCTAGGCCACCCAGCCTTTGATGTTTGGCTTTCACTTATTGGCAATTGTGACAACCAGCTACGAACTTGGCAATATCTCTCTTCATACCACCCTACCAATACACCTCTCTCAAGTCTCTATACATCTTTGTAGAACCAGGGTGAATAGAATAAGATGAATTATGGGCCTCTTTCAAAATTAACTCCCTCAAGTCATCAATATTAGGCACACATAACCTACCTTGGTACTTAAAGGAACTATCTCCTCCTTGGGAGAAAACCTCTACCTTGCCATCCTTCACCAAAGCCTTCAACTAGCAAGGCAGGGTCAAGGTCTTGCTTTGACATGACTTCCTCAATCAAAGAAGATTTGCAACCATTACACCACCGTTATCAATTTCATTAAACCTAACTCCCAACCTAGTCAATCAGTGAACTTCTCTAGCCACCTCCTTCTTACCAACCTTAATATGAGCTAGACTACCCATGGACACTCTAATTAGAGCGTTGGCAACAATATTAGCTTTGCCATGATGATAGTGCACACTCATGTCATAATCCTTAAGTAGTTCTAACCACCTTCTTTATCTCAAGTAAAGATGTTTTGTGTGAACACATATTGGAGACTCGTGTGGTCAGTTAACACATGAACATGAACCCCATACAAATAGTGACACCAAATTTTTCAATACAAACACCACGACCGGCAATTCAAGATCATAGGTGGGATAATTTTACTCATGCAAATTAAGTTGCCTAGAGGCATATGCTATAACCTTGCCATATTGCACCAAAAAACAACCCACACCAATTCTTGAGGCATCATAATAAACCATAAATCCTTCTAACCCTTCCGGTATAGCCAGGATAGGAGTAGAGATAAGCTTGTCTTTCAAAGTTTGAAAATTCCTTTCACATTCATCGGTCCAAACAAATTTTTCCTTCTTTTGGTTCCACTTTGTCATAAGGGAAGCAATAGAAGAGAAACCATTCATAAACCGTAGTTGTAACCCTCCAAACCAAAGAAACTCCTAATATTCGTCGAAGTCAATAGCCTAGGCCAATTTCTTATCACCTCCATCTTCTTAGGATCTACCTTAATGCCATCACCCAACACCACATGCCCTAAAAAGTAATCTCTTTAAACAAAAATTCACACTTTTATATTTAGCAACAACCTCTCATCCCACAAGATATGCAACACCACCCTTAAGTGATTACACGATCTTTCTCACTCCAAGAATAAATAAATGTATCATCAATAAAGACCACCACAAACATATCAAGGTAGGATTTAAAGACCCTATTCATGAGATCCATAAATATTACCGGTGCATTAGTAAAGCCAAAAGACATTACCATAAATTCAAAATGCCCATGCCTAGTCCGAAAAGCCATCTTGGGAATATCACTCTCCCTCATTCTCACTTGGTGGTATCTGGACCAAAGATCAATCACAGAAAAGTAACTAGCCCCTTGTAGTTGATAAAAAAGGTAATCAATCCTTGGTAGAGGGTACTTATTCTTTATAGTGACTCTATTAAGTTGCTGGTAATTAATGCACATTCTAAGGGAGCCATCTTTTTTCTATACAAAAAAACACCGGTGCACCCCAAGGTGACATGCTAGGCTTGATGAAACCCTTCTCCAACAAATTTCCTCAATTGATCATTCAACTCCGTTGGGGCCATATGGTAAGGGGGAATAGAAATGGGTTATGTATCGGGAAGGAGGTCTATACCAAAGTCTATTTCTCTTTCGATATGAACACTGGGAAGCTCATTAGGAAATACATCAAGAAACTCATTGACCACAGGAACCGACTCAATAGGAAGGATTTTAAACTCAACATCCCTAACCCTTACAAGGTGATAAATACAACCCTTAGAAATCAACTTTTGGGCTTTAAGGCAAGAAATGAATCTACCCTTACCACCACATTACAACTTTCCCACTCATGGATGGGTTCATTAGGGAATTGGAATCTAACTTTATGGGACCTACAATCAGTGGAAGCATGATATGCATGTAACCAATCCATCCCAAGAATAATATCAAAATCCACCATATCAAGTTCAACAAAATCATAAGGAAAGACTTTATGCAATATGGACACAGGATAATCCCTATTGACTCTTTTAGCAATAATGGACTCCCCAGTGGGGATAGATGCTTCATAAGGTTCACATAACAATTCGGGACACATATAAAGCTTATCGGCAACAAAAGGAGTAATGAAAGAAAGAGTGGCACTCGGATCTATCAATACATACACATCATAATCAAAAATCTTTAACATACCGGTAACAACATTGGGCACCTAATCCACTCCTCGCCTTCCTTGGAGAGCATAGAACCTATTTTACCTTGGAGCACCCCCCTTATTTGCCTCCCTTTGCCCTTTGACCCGCATTACCACCTTAGCCTTGAGGACAACCATCTCTACCCTTGTTTTGAGCATGAGGAAAATCGATAACCTTGTGACCCATCTTACCAAAAGCAAGCATTAAAAGTTTTCAAAACTGAAACGATCGAAAATGTGCAACAAAAGCTTCCGAAATCGTAATTAACTTATAACTAAAAGTCTGTTCATTATTTAAAAATTTTGACTTCATATTCTTGTTTAGGGGACAAAATTGAGTGGAGAATAGGTCTAACCCTAATTTTAGAGCAATCGTAGCAAAATCCAAATTTTCAAAATGAGCTAAAAAATAGTGTAAGTGCGCGTTCCTTCCGCGATATGCACTAGTATTAAAATTTTCCTGATTTTTGACTTAAGATTCTTGGGCCTAAGTGCTCCCATACATAAAAATACCTATAATTAGCCTTATTGTACCCTCATATCATCCAAAACATTCCCCAATACTCACTCAAACACTTATACTAATTTTCCTCTCAATCCGGATCTAAGGATTTCCTTTCAGATGCAAGTCTCCATTAAAGTCTTCCTTAAGAAATTCCCAAAGTCAAGATATGTGGGTGTCAACCATTAGGTCCTTTCTCCCATGGTGCCCAAGCTTTCTTTTTACTCAATTTGCATGATTTAAAGTTGATTTTACAAATGGATTTACTAGTATGAACTATGTTAAAGCTATATGAACTTGTGACTGTTTTACTATGTTTTGAGCTATAAATCTTGGATCTATTATAAGATTTGATGAGGGTTTTTCATGTATATTGTTTGAGGGTGTTGCAAGGTGTTGATTGATGGTTTTACAATAGATTTTCTTGCATGATTTCACTCTGATGCATGATTTTACATTAGCATTACACACCCGCCAAGTGTTTAATAAAATATCTGGTTATGGATTCTTGAGTTGTTGAGGGTCAAAGTCATGGCATATGAGTTGTATGACTTTATGATGATGATACAAATATTTATATAAGTTGTTTCCATGAAAATTACCTATGGAGTTGTAAGTAGATTGTTCGCTTTATATGTGATGTTCTTGAGAAGATGGAGTAGGCCCTTTCTTGATGCTTGAAATGTAATGGTTTGATAAGCTTTTTCTATGATTCCTACTGAAAATATTATGTCGTAAGGTATGGACATCCTACCGAAAAGGCCATGTTGTAAGGTAGAATGATTAATAGTTTCTACCGAAAAGATCATATCATAAGGTAAGGACACCCAATCAAAAAAGCCATGCCATAAGGTAGAAAGACTAAGAGTTCTTACAAAATGATCATATCATAAGGTAAGGGCATCCTACAGAAAAGGCCATGCAGTAAGGTAGAAAGATTAAGGATTCCCACCGAAAAGATCATATCGTAAGGTGTGGACATTCTATCAAAAAGGCTATGCCATAAGGTAGAATGATCTATGGCTCCTATCCAAAAGATTATATCGTAAAGTAGCAGACGTCTTATACTACCTATTAAAAAGACTATGTCATCCGATAGGGATATTGGTAACACTCTCCAAAAAGGTTATATCGTAAGGTGAGTTGGGGCTAATTAGGCCATTCATGAAGGTTGGAAAGAGGGTTTGAGTATGTATCCTATATTGAGTTCACATTCCCTATTCATGATTTACAAGCATGTTTTACCTTAAGCATTGATCATGCATGTCATATTGATGTTATACTTGTCCTTGCTTATAATTATGCATTTCAATTATGTTGCCTAACCCTTGCTAGCATTGCATCCTACATACCTTGCACATTCAAATGTACTAACGCATACTCTATGCCTACATGATATCACTATATAGGAACACAAGCCCCACTTAAGCATCTCCACTCACGTGGCTAGCACGATTTCACTCAACCTTGTTTGTGAGTCCTCCATTTCGGGGATGTTACTTATGATTTCATGCTATATTCTAAGACTTTATTTCTTTTATGTATGTATTAACTATGATGTTGAGCCCGATTGCTTGTCTTGGCCCCCGCTCTTATCAATGTTGTAGAGGTATTGTTGAACATGTTATGTATTATGCTTGAGCTTTGACTCACTTATGATATTTAAGCTATTTATGTATAAATCTATCTCCCTTAGTCCTAATTCCCTTGTTTATGTTTCTTATATTGTTTTACATAGCTTCCTCGACCAAGGATGTGTAATGATATGCTATAAGCTTGTTTGGGGTTCCTTCGGGTCCCCATTCGTTAGTTATGTCTAGGCCCTAGCTTGGGTCGTGACAAAGGTGGTATCGGAGCATCAGGTTGTTAGATCTTTGAAGTCTAACACACTGCATCGATTAGAGTCTTATTCATGGTTGTGTTTTGCACCACAACTATGAGTCAGAGGCTATGAGATATTTTAGGAAATGTTTCTCTTCTTTATTGTCTATGTCATACTTTAGAAGTGAGATAGGGCTTTCCTTTCTAACTAATGCTCTTTGCTCTTCTAGTTGATTATGCTGTTTCGAAGAGGAAGGTAAGTTGAAGGTTTTGATATTGATTGATTTGAGTTTCACTATTTCTCATTATTTCTTTTTGTTGCTAGTGGGCTTCTTATGTGTTCCTAGTTGTGATGTGAACCTTTGGTGTTTACCTCTTGGTTGGGCATATTATTGCTAGAAAGTTCATAGGTGTTGATCTGAGTTTGTAGTGCACTAGGTCTTTGGTTTCTTGCATGTTGTGTCTTCATGGATAGCAAGACTCCTAGAATTAGATCCCGGTTCCCTAATGAACCCATCCTTGAGTGTAAGAGTCTTGATGTAGTGGTAAGTGATAGCAAAAGGGTAGGTTTATTTCATGTCTTGAGGTACAATTAATCACTAAGGGGTTGCATTAGAATCGGAGGTGTTGAACCTAAGTTGTTTTGTTTATAGAATTGTTGGTGGTGGTAGATGAGGCCTTAAATGTCCCTTTCCGATATTTTGAAATTGGGGTAGTATCTTTTGGTTTGACTAGTACACCGATTATGCTTATAAGTCTCATGATTAATATCTTTGGTCCTTACTCTAATAGGCTTCTGGTGATTTTGATGATGATATGATGGTTCGTCTCCCTAATGAGGTAGTGCATGTGAGTCATTTGAGGGTAGTACTACAAAGTTTAAGGAAGAAAGTTGGATCCTACATAGGAGAAGTGGGAGTTTGGTTATAAGAGGTTGTCTTCCTAATTTATGTGTTGTCGGGTGATGGTATTAAAGTGGATCCTAGTAAGACGAAGGTGATTAGAGACTGGCCTAGACCTTTGAAACCATCGGATAATTAGGAGCTTCTTGGTCTTAGCGGAATAATACTGGAGGTTGTGAATAGATTATCTTCTATTACTTCTCTTATGACTTAATTGACCCTAAGTAAGGCTAATATTATGACCGACATTTTGAGTTGGGTGATTTGATAGGTTTGGGAGTTGCTATCTCTTGTGTGATTCGTTTGTGCTAATAGGATTCATGTGTGCATCCCAGATGGTTGTGTGAGTCTATAGTGGCTAGAAGAGATCTATAAGGGTTGCCCTATGTTATCATTGCATAGAGTCTTGTCTTGTGATCTGTTGGACTTAGTTTGAGGTGTTGGAGGTCTTGGGGTAGTTTGGGCTACTTGCATAGCATGCTTCCAATGAATGTAGAACCTGTAAGGTTATAATATGATAGTTGAGGATGGTCGATCTATTTTGTCAACTATAATAGATTAGTCACTTCTTTATGATTGATCTTTAGTTTGAGTTTTGTCCCCAAGTGAGGATGAGGGTAGGTGATATCCCTAAGTGTCTTTTCGGACTAGGAGTGAGCATTATTAGTATTGATAGAGTTGTTTGGTTGACTTATACGTTGATGGCATTTGTTGGTTCTTGAATAGGGTCTTAAAATCCTACCTTGATATGTTTGTGGTGGTCTCTGGTTATAAGGTATTGATTTGTTTAGAGCGTGTGAATCATTTATGGGTAGTGTTGCAAGTCTTGGAGGATGAGAGGTTGTTTGCTAAATATGATAGGTGTGCATTGTGGATAGCAAGAAGGTGGTTAGAATTCTGTAAGGATTATGAATGACTGTGCATTATTTTTCCCCGGTAAGGCTATTATTACAGTCGGTATTTTAGGTAGCCTAGCATGTGTTGTTGATAGTGGCAAAGAGGAGACTATTAAGGTCTATAGGTTGGTTAGGTTGGAAGTTAGATTGAGGGAAGTTGAGCATGGTGGTGTAGAATTCATGATGGTTCTAAATCTTCTTGGGTTAAGAGGTCTAGATTAGGCAAGGCCTTGATTCCGCCTTATTAGGGTTGGAAGTTTTCGGTGAGAAAATGATAGAGTGGAGCTTGTCTTCCAAGGGGGAGATGGTGGTTATGGTACCAAGTGGGTTAGGTGTATTTAAGGTTGACAATTGAGTTGAGGATTGTGAGTCCTTATAGAGTATAAAGGGAGGTTGGTAAGGTTGCATAAGTTTAGAATTATCTATGGTAGGGGTATGGTTTATCCAGTTTGTCATGCTTCTAGGTTGCTGGGATGTGTTAGTAACTCTGGTGCTATAGAACTCTTTGAAGTTGTGGGTGAGGTGGAGGATACGTTGGCTTGGAAGGAGGTCTCGGTGGAGATGTTGGATGGATGAGTGGAGAAGTTGATTGATGAGGATGTAGTGTTCATCAAGGCCCTTTGGAAGAGTCATCTATTCGTATGTGTTTCTCGAGGAGCTGGTGCAGGCATGGAGAAATAATATTTGTATCTCTTTCATTCTATTCAATCTTATGATGACATGTCAAGTCCTTTTCATGGTTCCAAGCCTTATGTTTCAGCCCCTATGTCATTTGCATGCATCCATGTTTATGTTAACAAGTTCATGACGATTTTTGACATTTACGTTGATATTTTAAAAATGGTGTTATAAATGTATTGTTGCATTCTTGTTGGGGCTGACTTGTTTGTGATTACTCTTCTCATACACGTTTCTTTGACATTCGGGGACGATTATTCCCCAGGGGAAGATATTGAAATGACCACAAAAAGTGCCCGAAAATGTGCCTCGAAAGTGTCCGGATTGTAATTTCCATATATATAAAATTTCATGCATTATTTCAAAAATCTGACTTCATATTCTTGTTCGGGGAGAAAAATTGAGTGGGGAGTGGGTCTAACCCAAATTTTAGAGCAACCATAGCAAAATTTGAATTTTCAAAGTGAGCTAAAAAACAGAGTAAGTGCACATTCCCTCCACGACACGCACTAGTGTTGAAATTGTCCTGATTTTTTATTTTGGTCCAAGACTCTTAAGTCTTGGGTCTAAGTGTTCCCATACGTGAAAATACCTATACCAAGCCTTATTTCACCCTGATATCATCCAAAACATTCTATAATACTCACTCACACACTTAGACTAATTTTTCTCTCAAGATTCAAGTCCCAAAACCCTCATCCAGATCTAAGGATTTCCATCAAGCTCCAAGTCTCCATTAAATTCTTCCTTAAGAAATTCTCCAAAGTCAAGGTATGTGGATTTCAAACATTGGGTCCTTTCACCAATGGTGCCCAAGCTTCCTTTTTACTCAATTTGCATGATTTAAAGTTGATTTTACAAATTGGTTTATGAGTATGAACTTGTCGATGAACTTGTTAAAATTATATGAAATTGTGACTGTTTTACTATGTTTTGAGCTATAAATCTTGGATATATTGTAAGATTTGCTGAGGGTTATTGACGTATATTGTTAGAGGGTGCTGCAAGGTGTTGATTTATTATTTTACAGTGGATTTTCTTGCATGATTTCACTCTTGAATTGCATGGGCTTACATTAGCATTACACACTCGCCAAGTGTTTGATAAAATTTCCGATTATGGATTCTTGAGTTACAAAGGGTCTAAGGAATGGCATATGAGTTGTATGACTTTATGATGATGATATGAATGTTTATATGAGTTGCTTCCATGAAAAGTACCTATGGAGCTATAAGTAGATTGTTGGGTTTCCATGTTGTTGTGTTCTTGAGAAGAGAGAGTAGGCCCTTTCTTGATGCTTGAAATGTAATGGTTTGATAAGCATTTTCTATGATTCATACCGAGAAGACTATATCGTAAGGTATGGGTATCCTACCAAAAAGGCCATGTCGTGAGGTAGAATGATTAATAGTTCCTACCGAACAAATCATATCGTAAGGTAAGGACACCCCACCAAAAATGCCATGTCATAAAGTAGAAAGACTAAGGGTTCTTACCAAAAAGATCATATCATAAGGTAAGGACATCCTACCAACAAGTCCATGTCGTGACGTAGAAAGATTAAGAATTCCAACTGAAAAAATCACATCATAAAGTATGGACATTCTACCGAAAAGGCCATGTCGTAAGGTAGAATGATCTATGGCTCCTACCCAAAAGATTATATCGTAAAGTAGCGGATGTATTATACTACCTATCAAAAAGACTATGTCGTACGGTAGGGATATTGGTAACACTCTCCAAAAAGGTTATACCGTAAGGTGAGTGGGGGCTAATTGGCCTATTTTATGAAGGTTGGAAAAAGGGTTTGAGTATGTATCCTATATTGAGGTCACATTCCTTGTTCATGATTTACAAGCATGTTTTACCTTAAGCATTGGTCATGCATGCCATATTGATGTTATACCTATCCTTGCTTATAATTATACATTTCGATTATGTTATCTATCCCTTGCTAGCATTGCATCCCACGTACTTAGTACATTGAAATGTACTAATGCATACTCTATGCCTACATGATTCACCATGTAGGAATCGAACCCCCGTTTGAGCATCTCCACCTACGTGGCTAGCACGGTTTCACTCAAGCTTGTTGGTGAGTCCTCTATTCCAGGGACGTTGTTTATGATCTCATGCTATTTTTAAGACTATCTTTCTTTTATGTATGTGTTAACTATGAGGGTGAGCCTGGTTGCTTGTCTTTTCCCCCGCTCTTATCAATGTAGTAGAAGTGTTGTTGGACATGTTATGTATTATGCTTGAGCTTTGACTTACTTATGATATTCAAGCTATTTATGTATAAATCTCTATCTCCCTTAGTCCAATTTCCCTTGTTTATGTTTCTTATGTTGCTTTACATTGCTTCTATGACCAAGGATATGTAATGATATTTTATGAAGGTTTTTTGGGGTTCCTTCGGGTTCCCCATTCGCCGATCACGTCTACGCACTAAGCTTGGGTCGTGACACAAACATGGACAACCATGGTTTCTCCCACACCTTTGGCACTTAGAATGGATCATACAACCATTGCCACCTTGGAATCTTGGGTTAGATACCCCATCATTGGCAAACCTTTGGTTAGGAGCATTGGAGGACCCTTGGACTAGGAACTTGTGGCCTTGATGAAACTGGCTACCCTTAGAACCTTGTAAACCATCCTCAAATCGAGCCCTCTTAGACTCCCACTTCTCCACTTTCTAAGTTTTTCCCCCTCACGTTATTCGGCATATGTCATAAGCTGGCACAAATCCATATCAGTTACAAGCATTGCGATACGACACTCTTCATTCACCAAGTCGGATACTCCCGACACAAACTTGTTCATTCTAGCTCTAGGGTCGGAAACCAAATGTGGAGCATACCTGGAAAGCTTATCGAACTTGAGAGCTTACTCCCTCACACTCATGGAACCTTGCTTGAGGTTCATAAACTCCATCATCTTAGCTTTTCTTAACTCAATAGGGAAGAAGCGGTTGAGGAAGATTGCTTTGAACTCCTCCAAGGAATGGCATCATCATTTATCCTCTCCAATTTCCATTGAGTAAACCAAATTTGGGCCACACCCTTGAGTTGGTAGGCCGCTAATTCCACTTTCTCCTTTGAATTGACCCCTATGATAGATAGCACCTTATACACCTCATCAATGAACTCTTGGGGATCCTTTTCCGCCTTGGACCCATGAAACTCTGGAGGATTCATCCTTGTGAAATCCCTCACCCTTAAGGCTGGAGTAGGAGAATGAGGGGGTTAAGCCCCTTGGTTCATTTGGTTGGTCATAACACGGGCCAACATTGTGATGGCATTCCAAAACTTATCTTGGACTTCCCCTCCATCTTGAGGAGCTTGAGGAGGAGGAGGGGCCAGTTGTTCCTCAAGTGTACGAGCTCTCCTTATTCTTCCTCTTGGCAGCGGCATGAACTTGAAGACAAAAGAGCATATGTTGGTAAAAAAGCCTTCTCCTTACTCCTAAAGCACGACATTGATCATGAAGAAGTGCAACATTTCCTAAAACGCCTCATAGCCTCTTATTCATAGTTGTGGGGCGCTTCACTACCATGAAAAAGAATCTAATAGACGTGGTGTGTTGGATTTCCGAGGACCATTAACAACCTAGTGCTCTGATAACAAGCTTGTCAAGACCGAAGCCTAGGGCCTAGATGTGACATGGCGAATGGGAAGTCCGAAGACATCCTAAACAAGCCTCTTATATCATGTATACATCCTTGGTTGCAGAAATGAAAACAAACATCAACAAAAGTCAAGTATAAAAAGGGAAGCAGGACTAAGGAAGTCTTTCATAAATGTAGAAGCATTAGAAGAGTCAAGCTCAAAAACATATACAAACTTAGTATCCAACAACACCTCTACTTTAGAATGGAGTGGGGGTCAAGACACTTCCGGGGCTCGCCCTCGTAATAATAAGTATCTAACATAAGGGACAAGTATCAACATAACATGAATAAAGTACATATTGTCCTCAGAATTGAGGACTCACTAAAGCTTTCTTCTAGGAACCGTACTAGCCATATGGAGGAGGATGATCAAAAGGAGCTCCAGTCCTTACATGGTAATATCATGTGGGCGTAGAGTATGCGTTTGTACTTGGAATGTACTAAGTATGTGGGGTGCAATGTATCAAAGACATAAGCCATAATATTCAAAATGCATAATCATAATCAATGGATATATAATCTCAATATGACATGCATGA
>JAOTQR010029220.1:0-16317 GCA_025774065.1 Solanum ossicruentum | reverse complement strand
TATATATATATATATATATATATATATATATATATATATATATACACATATATATATACATCTTTAGAAGAAAATGGAGGCCCCAAGTGATGACTTTAGTGACCTTATAGTCGAGACGACCCTCGTTGCCGCTTCTGGCAAATTCAAGATATACATGTTGCAAATTCGTGATAATTCCTACGAGTCAAAATGTGTTTCATAGTTGGAATACACTTCTTTTGTTTACCCTGTTAAATTTAGGTGAACAAGGACAAGAATCCCTGGTGATACTTCTATATCCTATGTGACATATTATTCATTATGTATTGTTTTCATGAGTGAATTAAATTACAAGTTTTAAAAGTAGTAAATCAGAAAGGGAAAGCATGAATTGTTTTGAATACATTATTTTCATAAGTGAAGCATAGTTATCTTTAAAGAAAATATTATCAGTCTTCTGCTAAAACGGGACCCTTTTTATTAGGATGGAACATTATACAATTATTGAGCATTATTTTATTATTCTAGAAGTGGAATTATGTATCGAGTTGGATGAGGCTTTAGATAATTCAAACGCTTGAACTGCACTGCCAACGTAGGATAGGATTGTGCCTTTTTCACATAGTAATATGATCTTGGATAGCTTGAGTAAAGCAGGCCACATTTACTACTAAAAATAGGGTCAAAATAGAGGATCAAAACAGACGAACACCATTGATTTTTTGACTCACAATGACCCAAAATTGACGGGCTTGACAAAATTGGTTTAACGTGGGTTAGTTTGAGCTAACTGACTATGTCGGTTTGGTGGATGTCCACCAGTTTCATTAAATTTGAATTTCTCCATTTTTAATTAAACTAGGTGAGAATTGACGGATTATTTCGATTTTATTTATTTTGTTTTAACTATTAAAATATTTTTAAATTAATACAATCTTTTTAAAAAATTAAATAAACCAACGGACAACATCAATTTTTGTCAGTGACGGAGCCATGATTTTCACTATGAGATGTAAAAGAAAATAAAGAAGTGAAATCACGTAAACACAGAGACACACACAGATACACATATCTACATATATAGAGAGAATTTACCTAACTACACAATGTAATTATTTAACAAAGGGGTGGAATTGACACACCTCAAGGATAGGTGGCTTTGTCGCTGATTTCTGCATCTCATTAGCTTGTAGAAAATCGACAGACTAACAAGTAAAATCTTACAATTTCAGCAGCCCCTTGCCAACATGAAAAGTCATTCAATATATGCAATTGCCCGCTAAAGTAGGGGTGGAGCCAGTATGGGACTAGGGGATTCACCGAAACTCTCTTTGATAAAAATTTACATTTTTATGTATGGTTAAAATTACTGTGTATGCATACGTAGTAGATGTTGTGTAATGACCTCCCTCCCCTAGTCATGTCCGTGTTTTTGCTCATTTTTCAATGGTTTGAGAATTTCTATAATGAATCTACTGGCACCGATAGTTCAGTCGCCTGATCATTCATTTGGATGTTGTGCTGTTCCATATTGAAAGGTCTATTTAGCTTGAAAAGTGATATTTCAAATATGGGTAAATGATCTCAGAATGTAAATCTAATTGTTCCATTAACTATGCAATGATCAAATTAGGATTGAAGCATAATCGGTTCCAGTACCGAGGCCTTTGGTGTGAATTTCTACTGCATTTTGTATCTTAGCCTTTAAAACTAACCAATAGATGAATTTGGTCAACATTCTTGGAGAACACACTCGAATGGAAATTCTAATAGCACAATTAGCTTAGGAATATCGTGTTTGGTCTAGAGCAACCTTTTGTTTGATTCTCGAGGCTTTCAAACTAATTTTGAGCCCCTCGATAGATTTCAGTAAAATATGGGTTTGGGAAGTGGGACACACATTCAACTGTGAAAACCTCATACAGAAACTTTGATTGTGCTATTGGATTCAGAATATCGAATTCAGTAGGGTTGCGTAGTTCATTTTCTTGCATGGGATTCTGAATGAGTTCAGAATTGAAATCTGGTGCAGGACATCTACTCTTCGAGGTCGTGACCCTGTCCATCTCGATTGTGATGGTCATTCGACGGTGCTTTGTGATCCCAACCCTAGTTATCGCGATGAGCACTTCAATGCTATATTTCAAGAAAAATATCCTGAAAGTGGAAAAATTATTTTTGGCATGTCTTTCAAGGTAATTATTACTGTTTTGCTATTGGACTTGTTTATTGGAAACTTAGAGAATTGATTACTTGATCATTTTGAATTGGATTTCAGTGAAATTTGGATGTGTTTTGTTTGATTTTTTAAGACGAAAACTATGCTATTGTTGAAATCTTCCGATTGAGCTGCGTTTGAGGGAAAAATAGTTGTGCAACTGCTGCCTATTTTATTATTATTTTGAAAAAAATATTATTTGCGTTGGACTAATTGGTGTTGTTCTACACATTGGATTGAGCCCCAAATTGAGTTACGGGCTCGGTTAGCAGCAAAGACCATTGTACGAGGTTAATTTTGAAATTTTGAATGTGTGTCTCACTTTTTTTTTTTGCTTTTAGCCGCATGATTGGTCTTGTTTCCATTTCTTGTGATTTTGGTACTAGAATAACCGTATTGGTGTTATGATCCTATTTTTGATAGCTTGGCAGTGTTTTGTGGCTGCTTGAAATGGGAAAGCTCCTACAGAGTGAATTGGAGTGGTCGTGATCGGCATTCAGGTAGGCTATGGGTTTTCCTTCTTATAGACTAAGTTAGAATGTGTAAAGCCTATTCAGGTAGCATGAATATTATACAGGGAATTAGGCTGAGGCCATACATGTTGGATTTGTTCTATTTGCTTATATATGGAGTTATTAGGGTATCTGTTTAGTATGTTTAGGTTACTTGTGATTGGTATATTGCTCTCCTGGTATACTTATGATTATCTGCAATATTTACAATTATCATATGGTGATTGGGCCTTAGTCTAGGTTTAGTCTAGTGATACCCTAGGCCTATGTTGTTTAGGACCAACATTGTACTTACCCGATGTGACTTGAGAGTCGCAGATCTTTATAGACTGGAGTAGCGGACTTGAGTCCAGTATAGTTAAACTTAGATAGACGATGATGAGATAGGAACCCAAAAATATATACGATCTACTGACTATCTTGGAATGCTCCCATGACTTATTGAACTCTTCTCAGATATAGAATGATGAGTCATATTGGTGCATAGCGGAAGGCCTCCCACAGTCAAAGGCCCAAGTATTTCCCGTGATTGGTTACATTTCCACTAGAAAGCTGCTAGAGGAGGATCAGTTATACTCTATATACCCCTAGTTTGAGGCTATATCATTTGAGGCTGCATAGTTTGAGGCAATATCAGCTAGGGCGATGTTCGACTAGTTTGGGGACTGAGGGCTAGGTTAGACCATTGGCCGCGTTTGACCATAACTGCAGTCAAAGGCTATGTCGGGTTTATAGCTTCGGCATAAGGCTAGGTCACAACCTAGGTCTAAGGTCATGGTACAACCTGTGTCTAAGGCTAAGTCGAAGTATACAAACGGGGTTTAAGGCTAGGTCAGGTTTTTTTTATCAGAGTTGTGATCATCTAAATATCATTGGGGTATGAGACCATATGAACCTCGACACCATTAGACCCTATCTTTACATATACCTTCTTACCTTATCATTGTGCATAAGTGTACCTTCAGGGCTTATGGCGGCCTAGTTGGCATACAGACATAGGCAGTAGGGCTTTATACCCACCTACATCACTACACTATCATCTAGTTTCTGGTTACTTCTATATTTGCCTACACACTTATTTGGTTCTGGTGACTAGTTACTTATGGAGTTATATTCTAGCTTGTATATGCTGTATTTACTATTGTTACTCAGATGGCTTATGATACCTACTACAGACCTTATTTCTAGTACTTACCCTTCACTCTGCATCTATTTTGCAATACAAGACCAAGCACGAACTAGCAACATTGATTCCCCTTGTTGTAGCTATCATTTCTGGAGACTTGTGGTGAGCATTGAGTGTTTTTGGATCCTTCCAGTCTCCCTCTATATTAATGGCTCGCCTTTTGCTCTTAGAGACTAGCCTTGTATATTATGTTAGTTTTGTATATGCATATATCTTGTGACTCAATTTTGATGCATTATGTCTAGAGTAGCTCTGTATAGGTGACATCCAGATATTGGGAGGGTTGTTTATGGTTGTGTTCCATATCCATATACATATGCGGTCCTATTTCTTTATGGTTGTATATTCAGTTGGTTTCTTTCGTGTTATTTTCTTCCATCACACCTATTACTAACTGTTCTGGACTATGGGTAGGCTTGCCTATCGGGGGGTTAAGGTAGGCGCCCTCAAGACTCATAAAGTAGGGTTATGACAAGTTGGTATTAGAGCCTCATATTCATTGGTCTCCTCTGTAAAGAGCTACTGTCTAGTAGAGTCTTACAGATAGGTGCGGAGATGTCCTAACTTATCTTCGGAAGGTTACGAAATGTCCTTAGGATTCTATTATGTGATTGCGTCCGTTTGTCTAGTTGTATTGTAGATTTTATGGAATCTCACTTGCTCATTCTTTCACAATGACCATTGGGTAGAGATGGGGACATAACGACAACTCCAAACATGAATCCTTCCCTAGATCTTGTAAAGGAGCATCAGGATGCCCCTATTCCCTTACAACCAAAAAGACAATCGGTGACACCCCCCAGCCACACCTATTATGACTCCAGCGGTACAAGCGACTGCTGCGCAGTTACTTGCAACACTTGAGGGTGTACAAATGACACCAGCCCTAGTACCAAGGTAGCTCTAATGCCACCAATTGAGCAAGAGAAGCCTCCAGTTCCCACTCCAACAGAGCATGTAGCCCAAGTATCTCCTGTTGCTCAACCAAATATAATTAAGGATATTAGGCCTTATCAAGATTAGCGAATTCTAGGTTACTTTCTCAATTTAGGTCCTCTGAGGTTTATAAGGGCAATTGGGGAGGATGCACATAAGTTTCTAATGACATGTTATGAGAGATTAAAGATATTGAGGCTGTTAGAGTCCAAAGGTGCAAATTTACAGCCTACTAGCTTGATGGAGCTATCATGCAGTGGTGGCATGCTTACATGGACACTAGACCAGCTGGGCTACCACCAGTATCATAGACTGAGTTCGCAAATGCATTCCTGGCCAGGTTCCTAGGAGTTTCAAGGATAGGCTCCGTGATCAGTTCTCTAAGTTAGAGAAGGGGCCAATTGCAGTGTTAGATTACGAGGTCAAATTTTATAAGCTTTCTAAATATGCCACTACGATAATTGCCTATTGAGGAGGGGAGGATTAGATGTTTTATCAGGGGTTCTAGGACACAGTCAGGATTGAGACCCGATCATTAGTCACAGTGGGTAGATCTTTCTTGGATATTGTTGATCATTCTTGTACCATTGACCAGCTATATCACGAGGCCCATAGGGGCAATGATAAGTGGAACTGCTTTAAGGGAAGCAATAGTAGGACACAATACACATCCAAAGGATAGTTTGGTAGGTTCCAGGTTGCATTAGGGTTAGTATAATCATCCTTCCAATCTTTATTACGAGCTGCTAAAGGTAGTTGCTAGTTACAAGATACTTCTAGGAAGGGTGGTCCTCTTTATCCCAGCAGGTAGAGGCCTAAAGAGATACACACATCAACTCTAGGGGAGGTCAACTCCTCTTAGTTAGACAGTTGGGGATATAAGGTTTCTGAGATAGGCACTACAGAAATAGTGGTCGACATCATGGTGATAGAGCTTATTTAGGGTGCTATGGTTGTAGGAAGCTAGATCACTATACTGAAGTTTCCCCCTACCGAGAGAAATATACTTAGCTTCCCAAGTAGTAAGCCCCACCACCAATAGCTAGAGACAGAGGTTAGTATCAAGGTGATGTTGCCCAAGTTACACCTTCTTTTTAGAGAATAAAGTGGTCGTTGTCAAGATATAGAACCTAACCAAGGTTAGGGTTGAACCCACAGGGAATACATAGACTCAAGAGAATTCACCAATTTACAATTCAAATGATTAACTAACTTACTTCCCCAATAAAGGGGGGGGAGTGTTTGCAATAATCAATTAAAAAAATAAAACTAAGCTAACTATCACAAGAGAGAAGTTAATATGGAGAGAAACTAGGGTATTGTATTTCCCATGATTCCCCAACTCAGCATCACCAGATAACCTAATTCTTTTCTAGTGTATAGATAATTGACATTCACCGAGCCCTTTGGTCAAAGGTGAGAGGCGAATTTCACTATGTGACTTAGCCCAACTCGATAGAGTGCATTACTAATCATTACCTATTAGTCCCAGTACAACCTCTCCTTGGCCCAGTTTGGTTGATTAGACGAGAAAAATCGATCAAATCTTGTTAATTAATCTCTTTTCCTATTCATTACTACCTTAGTCCTGTCAATAACACTAGGCGGGTTCCAATGCTGGCACCAATAGAAAACATGCAAAACGAAGCGAGTTAATTAATACATGCATACACCTTCCAAGAATTATGAATTATCTGGTTTTACTTTGTTCATTCTTCATGGTTCCCATAACCCCAATTGCTTATTTAGCTACTTATGCTATGCTAGATGAAAAAATTATGAATAGAGATGACATAATTAAACACTTACAAAATAGAATTATGAACAAGCAATCCAACTTCAATAAGAATCACAAGCTTTAAGATCAAATTCAACCACAAGGGTTTCAAAGACTCTCTTACAATTTTCTCTCCAAATTAGTGAGTTCTCTTATTACTAGGTGAAAACTTATCAAAACTAATGAGAACTTATGAAAAATAACCTAAAAACCCAGTTATAACAATTAAAATTCAAATCTTAAATGACTCACGAGAAGTGGTTGGCAAGCCTTACGAAAGCTCTTTACAACCCGTTTTGACTTCTACGGCCTGTAATCAGGGTCTCATACATTATTGCGTAAAAATTGGACTTTCTCTTTACATATTTATGACTCGTATAATGGTTTACAACCCGTAAAGGAGGTATTGTCTGATGAACTTCAGAAAGTCCTCATTCTCTGATCCTCAAGGCACGAAATATCTTCTACGACTTGTGAACTAACCTATGACTCATCTGCATGTTCGTAGAATCAACTTCTGAAACTTGGTCCCTCACTGGAATTCCTCATGAAACCTCTTTAGGCCCTTAGAAAATGATCTATGGCCCGTAAAGGGTCTCGTATATGATGTGCTGTTAAAATACAACACACTTGATGCCTAAAACAAGGGATTTTGTGAGTTCTTAATGCGACTTTTTGTGGTTTTTATGTGTTTTTGTGTTATTCTTGCAGAAAAGTTAGCTTGAAATGATTTTAGAGAAAAATTGCATGTTTTACTAAAGCATAGTATACGAGTTCACCTACGAGTCGTAGCCTAGTCTACGAGTCGTAGGGTGCTATCGTAGCAAGAAAAAAAGACCAAAAATAAAAAATTTGCTAAGTTGAGGTCAACCCTAAGACGCCATCCTATGATTCATAAGTCTCATTATGACTCGTATATGTGTACTCGTAGAAGAAATCAGTGAGTCCAAACTTTAGATCAACAACTGACGGCCTAGACTATGCGAGGAGTATACGAGTCGTGGCCCAAGCTATGACTCATACCAGTGGGTCGTACTAGTTGAGTCCAAGATGCCAAGAACCTAATATGAGACCCTGATTACAACTCGTAAGTCACCCTATGAGTCATACCTGTGAGGCTACCAGCTGCCAACTGTCTTTTCTTTGTAATTTTTAGGATTATTTTGTGAACACTATAAATACTTTAAGTTAGGGTTTTACTTATAGAGATTCAAAATTCAGAAGATAACATCATCTTTGAATATACTCTCAAGGAAACTTTTAGGAATTTATCTTAGTTTATCATTTTTTCTTGGAAAACCTAATTTTAGGAATTGCAAATCTTGCTTTGTGCTTATTATCAATCTATCAAGATTGTGGTTTGCAACTTGTGGTGTCTCCAATCTTCATTACTTTAGGTAAAATTCTCAATCATGTCTATTGTTTTCATTTTTGTTGGTTTTGCCTTAGCCGCGAGTAGCTAAGCACCCACAACTTGGGGTTGTGGGAACCATGGGTATTCAACTTGAGATGACCTAGGTTAGTGCATTTCTATGATTGGGGTTTTGCATGTGTCATTTATTTCTCTTCGTTATGATTGTTGTTTGGTGGTGGCCAACACCAAAGCCTGCCTACTATCACAATCCCAACCAAATAGTGACGAACATGAAAAGAGAAATAGATGACAGGATTCAATTGATGTGGTCTTGTCTAATTGACCAAACCTAACTAAGGGGTGGTTGACTGGGATAATAGGTAATGGTTCATTGGCACGCCATGGCTACCGACCAAGCACCATGGTGAAATTTGACCTTCACCTTTACTAGAGGGTTGGAAGAACCTAAGTTACTATCTTGCATGCGAATCTCTAATTGTAGTTATGATATCTAGGTTAATCGAGTCAACAAACCATGGGGAACACAATTCCCAAGTTGTCCCTAAAATTGAGTATTTTACCGCATCATAGTATAATGTTTATTTTACTTTGTTCTTAAATCACAACCCCTCCCCCCATTCAGAAATTTTAGTTGTAGATACTTGAAATGATTGATAGTGAATTCTCGTAGTCAAGCCTTGTATTCCCTATGGAATTGATCCTAACCTTTGGTTAGGTTGATTGCTAATAGCGACCACTTTCTTATTGGAGCATGAACATCCCCAGACATTATGGCGCCATTGTCGGGGAATACAACTAGGTTTTGACGTAATTAAACTTAGTTAGTTCTATTGTTAATTTCTAAACGCTTTTGTATTTTACTTTTACTTTTTGTTTTTGCTGTTTAGCCTATTGAGAGGTGGTTTTGCACCATGTTTGAACGAAAGCTCTACATCGCAAATGACTTGTTGGAGACCTTGCAGAGGTGAGTCTTATTTTATGGAAAAGAGTTTGAAGACCCCAAAACTCACCTGCAAAACTTTACTCAAACTTTAAGGGGGGTTCTTAGGACAAGACATAGTGTTTGGGAGGCCGTGGCTCTTCAGACTTTCCCCATGACTCTCCGGAGTAAGCGATTGAGTGGTGGTCAATTCTCCCACTTGATGTTTTTTCTAACTGGGAGGAGGTATAGAGAGTCTTCCTCCTGAACTTCTATAAGGAGCCCAACAACCAAAAGCTACAGAATAACATCTGCAATTTTAAAAGGGTGTTAGGAGAACCTTTGGTAGTAGCGTGGGAAAGGTATAAGCAGTGCTTGGCAACGAATCAAAACTATTTTTTGACTGATGATGAATCGGCGCCTAGCTTCTACTGAGCACTAACCTCTGAGTAACAAGGGCATGATGATGCATTGTTTGGAGGGGACTGTTGGGCATTCCTAAGATGACCATTTGATGAGATCATCGAGTATATGGACAAGCTATCTATAGTTTCCCAAGTTTACCAACCCTTTGACAGTCAGGTTGGACCATCCACTAGTGTACTGAAGGGAGCCCCAAGTAAACACAATAGTGAGCATATGCTTGAAACAAGTCCTGACCAAGGTCAACGAGCAAGAGGATTTTGTTTGTGAGATAAATTTTAACGTTATCAGGGGTAACTACAAAGTGGAACAACAAACCATAACAATACAAAAGCATGGAAACAGGATGGAGCAGATTGATGAACACCTGGAGTTTGTGCAGGATGAGCAAAAGAGGTGTCGAAGGAGTAACAATAAGACTCCTAGAGAAGTCTAAGTATCCAGGATGGCAAGGTCGAGCCATGGCGTTAAATAAAGCGCTTCTTGGGAGGAAACCCAAGCATCTTTTGTGTTTTGGATTATTTGGTGATGCTTTCATTTGTTTAACTTGTAGGATGGTAGTCTACTATTTTGTTATGATTGTTAAGACTTAGAACCAATTGCATTATTTTGTATTTTGGTGTATCTTGAGTAATCAGTTGTAGGGACAAATTAGAGAATGAGGAGTGGAGAGATTTTTTTCTTGGAGCAGCCTCTACTAGCAAGCCTATGAGTCATAGTCATTATTATGACTTGTAGTCGTGCCTTATAGAGAAAAATAGTGACCATGGAAAGTTGACACACATGCTACGAGCCAACCTAGCTATTCATAGATTTCTCTACAAGTCGTAAGTGGGGTCTGTAGCGCCCAGGTATGACTTTAACATTTTCCAAAGTGTTGAGTCTACTACGAGATCGGGATCTACAAGTCATAGGATGCCCTACGACTCGTAGTTAGGGTGTCATAGTCTTGGCCTGCAGTATAAAAGACTAACGTCTTTTGGTTCCTCATTTCCCTCTCTGAAATGATTTTTCTTCCTATATAACCCCCCAATCATTATTTTGCACTACGTCATGCATCCCTACATCATTCTTCTATTAGAATCTCCCAACAACTAAAATTCCCCAGGGTTTCGCCTTTTCTTCTTCTCCTCATCACACAGTCATCTTTCATCTAGTAAGCTTTCATAGTTAAGTTTGGTATACATATGAAATAATCTTGTTCTATGAGTGCTTGAGTGAATATCTTGTGGTCATCATTAGCAAAACTATGTGAAAATGATTATGATAGTGGGAGGAGTATGATTTAAAATTATCTTCGCCCGTATAATGAGTCGACTCTTTAATTCTACCCTTGCTTTGTGATTATGAAGTCTAATGTTATGGTTTTATGTGTCTATTGCATGATTTATGGGTAATCATCTAGTGAAACTATGTTAGATTTGAAAGTCGTAAATGTTGGGGTGGTATTATTCTGTTGTTGGGAATGACTATTGAATGAACTTGAGTAAACCTTTGCATGTCTCCAGTTGTGCTAGACTATTGTTAAAATTGGGTGATGTTCAAGATTAGTTCATACTAGAAATATTTTGAATGAAATTGAGAATTCGTGTTTCATGCTGGGATGATTGGTAAAGTGTAGTGATTAGGCTTATTACTAGGTTATTTATGTGTTTTTGATGTCTGATGCATCTTAGTTGATTTTTTGGTCATTGTGGAAAGGTTAGAGGTACCTAGGGTGCTCTCTGTTTTCTGCTACGAGGACCCACTACAACTCGTAAGTCATCGTATGAGTTGTAGTGGCCCTTTCGTAGAAGGCAACAATCATCTATGGTGCCTCAACATTTTCCATACGAGGATCACCTACAATTTGTAGCACTTGTTACAACTCGTAATGGTGATCTTTTGGCCTAGATCTGAATTTTTAAAATGCTTCTAGAATAAGGTACGAGCTCGGACTACGACTCGTAAGTTACCCTATGAGTCATACCTGCGTCTTGTTGCTGATTCCAAACTACCTCTCTCTCTGATAACTTGGTATTATGAGGCTACAGTACGACTCGTAGGCCACCCTATGAGTCGTACCTCTACCTCGTATCTGCAACCCTACACCTGGTTCAGTTGTTTTTCACTTTAGTATTTGTATTGTTTATTGTTTGATTGTTTTATTTGTTAGTCATTTGTGGAACAAAACATCATGGGAATCATGTGTTGGTATGTGTTGACTTTTCAGATATCATGCCTCTAAGAGGTCGAAGGGGTACTGCCTTAACTTCAGGACACCGACTGAGAGAAGAACAGCTGATGATGAACAATTTACTAAAGAGATAACTGTGCACCCAAATCCTGAAGCTAATGTGCCCATGATAAGATCACAAACAACAAGGGTTCCGATAGAAGTGGATAGCCCCTTCCAGTGTGAAGAGGAGGGTGACTATGAAGGATCATATGATGATGCCTAACTTTCTAAGTCCGGTTCTCTTGAGGTATCACAAGTTCAGCCAGAGGAGACCGCTGCACAATAGCTAGTTGATTCGACTTACACCATCAACTCCACAGACCCTCAAAGCTTAAGATGGTGTGTCCCAGGCATGAGAGAGATTTATGAAAAGGGATTGGAGCCAAAAAGTCAAGGGATGTTGATACGCAGGTTTCCTAAGGAGGCATGGTTAAAAGACTTAGGTCTAAGCAGTGCATCAGGGTTAGAAGCTGAAATTGACTGCCATGGACTAGGATGGCTATCACAAGTATTGGGAAAGTATGCCCTATACTTGGTCCAAGATTTCTACGCCTCCTACTGTGATACCTTTCGTAGCAATATTTCGAGGCACAAGAAGCCCATTGAACAGCCACAATTGAGTGAAGTCCTGGTCAGAGGTGAGGTTGTGGATATCTCAAAAGAAACTATTCGGAGGGTACAGATTGGGCCAAATCACAGAGTGCTACACTCAACTGCAGAGTATGATTGTCGAATTGCAAATATGAGAAAAATGGTTAATTAGAAGGATGCTGGGCTGAAAAAAATCTCCTTAGGTGGATAGCGAGCTAAATTTGCGAGGAAGGTGTTGATCCAACATGGATTACAAACCGCACTAAGTATACTTTGAAGGCCTACCTCTTATTCAGGGAAAGTTTTGGTGGTCCATTATCCATTGGCTCATCAGACCCACGTTCACTGATAATGTGATCACATTGGAGAGGGCCATGTTATTGGCTAATATCTTAGCAGGGTATAGAATTAACTGGGCTTGCGTTATGGCTAAATGGATTCACGAGTCAGTAGTTCATACCTAACAAGCCTTTCCATTCCCTATCCTGATACATAGATTATGCAAGGAAGCTGGTTTGCGGGTCTCTCTCCACTTGGACCCTCATTTATAGGCTATGCGTATGATGGACCCTGGTCTAATCAAGGCTGACGAGAAGTCAGTAGCTCTATAGAGAGCAGCTCCTCGAGCCATTCCAGAGCCATTCCTGGTAGAGCCTCAGTCTCAGGGTTCACCTCTAGGTTACCGACACTACTTTAGCTGCCGCAGAGCCCACACTAGCTGTTGAGATCGAGACAAAAACATCCTTCAATACGCCAGCTCTAGCAGCATCTACATTACAGGTTGATTCTATTATCTCTATTGTTGCTTTTCAAGCATTATTGGTGGCTGCGACGGAGTCCAGGCTACAGGCTATAGCAGCGTAGGTCAGAGCTTGGGTCAGCCAGATCGTACAAGACTCGGAGGAGAGGATGAATGCATTCACCCATGCATTGGTAGATGAGAGAGCTAGATTGGTGGATGCCCGAGTAAACGCTTTTGAGGCGAGAGTCCAGCGGAGACTTGAGGGTGCTAGGCCTGGTTACACGAGCACAGTGACTGAGGAGTTGACCAAGTTCAAGGCCGACCTATTACAAATGTTAACAACCCCTGTAGCAGTCCCAGAGGTGGCATTGGTGGGCGATGAGGTGTTTGACTGGCTAGTTGACCGCCCGCATGCCCATGCAAAGAGGCCTGTCGAGCATGATGACCTAGAGATGAGCCAGAAGAGGCCTAGACGTGATGACCTAGCAACCCCGGTGGAGGAGCCAATACCAGAGGTGGTGGTTTAGGAGTCGATCTTTTTGGCAGCTATATAGAGAGATAGGGAGCAACAACCTTCGCATGGAGAGGGTAGTCCTCGTACAACTGTGACCAAGATTGCTGAGGATGAGATGGTGAGCCAGGACCCTGTTGACCAGCCAGAGACCGGTGCTTGATGCACCATGATGTTTGACTCCTTTTGACCCCAGTTCTTATTTTGTCGTTATGGATACTTTGTTTTATTGTTAGACCATCTTTTTATTATGTTGGTTTTGGACTTGTTGAAATATTTTATGTTGGATGTTGTTTTTACTTATATTTTGGATGTCAGTTTTAGATTTTTAATGTATGTATGTATATAAATTTTATCATGTTTGGTTTTTCATTCTTGTCTTTACTTTGAGGAAAAAGTATTCTATTTTGGTGGGGTGTGGGAAGTTATGGATTAAGGTGAAGTCTGAGTAGCCTCGAATCCATAACTTCCCCTATTTTTGATCCCAAGGTATTCTTGCCATGATTCTTTCTCCTTGTGGATGTTTACTTTTCTATTGAACTGATATGTTTAGGTAGTGTAGATAATATGTAAGTTTATAGTAGTGTTATCTGTTGGCATATATATAGTCTTTAAATGCTTTTTGAATGATTTGAAAAATTAGGTACCCTCAAAATTTCTGAGATTGTGATTATGATGCATTCATGCATTTTGATGATTTGGTGATGTTTGTTCTGATAATGTAAAGGTACGTTGAGGCTTGAAGCATGACCTGTGAGTCTATACTTGATTGTGGGTGTAATGTCCTGTGTGTTGTGAGCTTATTTTGCCGCATTCATGCATCTTTTATGGACTCAAAACTTGCCTTAGTACTCTAAGATTAGTTTGGTGATGTGGTTGATTTGGAAAGAATCTTAGGCCTTTGTTCTTTGAGTGAACCCACTTTTAGCCTAAATGACCTACCAAATGAGTAAGTGAATCCCTTGTTTCAAATTTTTTGAGCCTCTCATGTACTCATATTTTTTTCCCAACACCTTACTAGCTTAACCTTGTTTGTTGAAATATCTTGATATTGGTCCTGGTCTATCCTTGAACATGTGAATCTTAATTGAGGCTACAAGACTAAGTTGAGGGTGGCTACGACTTGTGGTCCTAGTTTAGGGAAAAGATATTTTGTACTTCACTTCAGGCTAAAAGCCTAAGTTGAAGGTGACCCTTATTTTGCTAAAGTAATAACAATGAGGTGGTTAGTTAGGAAAAAAGAAAGAAATAAAAAATCATGAGCTGATGAAGAAAAAGAAAAGAAAAGTGCCTTAAGTAGAGAAAAGTAGCAAGAGTTGAGTTCAGAAATAAGGCGCTGCTGAAAATAGGAAGAAAGCACTCGAGAAAAGTTTGAAACAGGAGAATAAGAGTGGATTTAATGAAAAAGGTTGGATTATGAAAGCAAAAGTGTTGGTAAACATGGTTAAAGTCATTACTTACCTAAAATGCCATACCAAAGCCCCCTGAAACTATGTTACAAGCCCTTATGTCCTAATGGGATCCAAAACCACCTTGTCACCAAGCCAGAAGATGAGTATAGAGGCAAGACTATGGTGTTAGTCATTGTGCATGAATTTCAATTGTGAGTGTGAGAATGCTTCCGTAGTCCCTGAATTCTAAATGCTTCTTGACTGAGTAAGAGGGACTTGTTTTTTGTGAGGGCATTTGCACTACTTGATTAACATATGGCTACACCAGTGATTGTGGATGGTTGACACTCAGCTTATCGTATTTGGGTTACTAGATTCATCATCATGTTTTTTTTTGTGCTTGGTAGCTTTACAATTTGGTTTTGAAAATGATAATTGGGTACCTAGATTAGAGTGAATGATGTATATTCCCTTGGTATAGCTGCTATGTATTTCTCATTGTCTGTGTAGATTGAGTCGTTGCTTGAGGACAAGCAACAATTCTAAGTTGAGGTTGTTGATGTGCTATCAAATACAACATATTTGATGCCTAAAACAAGAGATTTTGTGAGTTCTTAATGCTACTGTTTATGGGTTTTATTTGTTTTTGTGTTGTTCTTGCAGAGAAGTTAGGTTGACATGATTTTGGAGAAAATTGCAGATTTTGCTGAAATATAGGATATACGAGTTCACCTATGAGTCATAGCCCAAGCTACGAGTCACAGGGTGCTATCATAGCAAGAAATAAAGACTTAAATTTCGAAATCTTCTAAATAGAGGTCAACCCTACGAGGCCATCATATGAGTCGTAAGTCTTGTTATGACTTGTATAGGTGTACTCGTAGGAGGAATCAGAGAGCCCAAACTTTGGATCAACAACTAAAGGCCTAGACTACGAGAGGAGTATACGACTTGTACTAGTGGGTCAAAATCAGTTGAGTCCAAGATGCCAAGAACATGATACGAGACCCCGATTACGACTCTTAGGTCGTCTTATGAGTCGTACCTGTGTGGTGTACCAGCTGCCAGCTATCTTTTTTGTGTAATTTTTAGGGTTATTTTGTAAACACCAGAAATACTTTAAGTTAGGGTTTTATTGGGGGAGATTCGAAATTCAGAAGAGAATATTATCTTTGAATACACTCTCAAGGCAACTTTTAGGATTGTAGCTTGTTTTATCATTTTCTCTTTGAAAACCCAATTTTGGGGATTGCAAATCTTGCTTTGTGATTATTATCAATCTAATCAAGCTTGTGTTTTGCAACTTGTTGTGTCTTCTGTTAGACCCCGTAATTAACTTAATGAAGGTCAATTATTCATTCGGAAAATTTTTGGGATTGAGGTATATTTTAAATTTAATTAACTTAAGGTGCGTGAGTTTGGAATCAAGTGAATTTGGCGGAGGAAAATTAAATTGAAGTCAGAAGTCCTCAATTGGATTTAAAATAGAAAAGTTTGGGACTTAATTGGTCAATGGGCTAACTAGAGGCCCTTATGTTG
>JAOTQR010029209.1:0-16318 GCA_025774065.1 Solanum ossicruentum | reverse complement strand
GAACGAAATACATTCTTAATTTCATTTTCTCAAAAAATTCATGTATAGACCTTAATATTCTATTTAGGTTGAAGAACATTGCAAAGTTAGGGCCATTTATGACCTTCAAATAATGTAAACATGTTTTAGACTTCTCTTTAGGTGTTGACATTCTTTTAGTATTTCTTCGATCAATATTGGATATTTATGTTTAAATCTTATTAATTGCTAAAAAGATTTACTCCAAAGACGAAACACATATAAAAAAGGAATTTCATTTCTAAAATTCGATTCTTAAATTCATGATAAATAATGAAAATAGACTTATCATCCAAATACATTCTTTTGATAATCTCTTGTTGTCTTTCAAGAATACTTTCTCAAGTTTCATTTTTCTAGAAAAAATAAATAATAATTCGATTTATATGAAATGTACCATGCATTTTGAAAAAGAGTACTTAAGGCCTAAGGGTGTGTTAGGTATCTTAAGTTGCGACTTTATCGAAAATGATCTCATTTTCATGAGGTAGGAATAATGTTTGTGTATACTGTCTTTTTAGGATCTTACTTTATGGAAATACATTAGGTATGTTTGTTGTTGGTATATTGGTATGAAGGAACATGTCTTTCAGAAAAATAAGCATGTTTCTTACTTATTTTCTTGTATTTGGTACGTAAGTAAAATGTATTACTCCATCTATGTATAATCTAGATAAATAATATGAGAGATGAGTGTGGGGTGGTGGAATAGAACTATAGGGGTTGGGTGAAGATTATAAGGTTTGTTGAAATGTGTGCGGAGGATATATGTCACCCCCCGAGAGGATACCTTAAACGTAATCGACACCTAGAGACTATTGCTAGTCCCAAGCGAACCACTTGACCTCATCACATTCATTCAGTTAGTAAAATCTGCAAATTAGCTGAAGATAAAAGGAAATAAATGAGAACATTTCATTTAGTCTCAGAATAGTATTATAAAAAAAGGCTAGTAGAAAGAACTAGCTCACAATCTTATCAGTCAACATTCGACTCTAGTCCATAAAGCCACTATCACTATCAAGTGGTGCCAATGACATACCCATTGTTATCTCAATCAAAATAAAACGAAGCAGATTTAACTCTAAAACAATATGAAAAAAAAAAGTAATGAATCCTCCGAAGTAAGGGAGGCTCACCAATACGCTGAACATCCAAAGATCCTGAATGATGCGCCTGCTGATGATCTCTATCCCATGTATCTACATTGTAAAGCCATAAGGATCCAGATTTTTTTTCAAGCTTATTAATGTTGTTTAAGGTTGTCGTGGGCCCCTACCTCAAGTCAAGTTCGAAGGGACTTTCGTTGGCTAAGTTCGACACAACTACCGATAGAAGGGTCAACTATAAAGGAACATATCATTTATCCCACTAAGAACTGGGTAGTGCACAATATGTCAAATGAAATCCCTTTGAGTTAGCTTTCCAATGCACTTGGTTTCACCTTATTTTGAGGTCGGATGAAGGAGTTAGGACCATTTTCGTGAGACCCTCCTGTGCAGTGATATCAAACGGATAGTTTGACAGGTAGTGTTGCCTTGGACAGACTGTTTGAATGGGTTGGGGATGTAAAATGCCATTTTTGGACTAAGATATGGGAATACCTTTGAGTTAGCTTCGCAATGCACTTGGTTTCACCTTATTTTGATGTGGGATGAAGGAGTTTTGATCGTTTTCGTGAGACCCTCTTATGCAATGGTGTAAAACGGACAACTTGATGGGCAGTGATGCCTTTGATGGACTATTTAGGTCAGCTGGGACTGGAAAACGCCACTTATTGTGTAAGGAATGTGACACGACCAATGTCAAGGCCCATGTGGCTTGCCACTGACCGTGTGGAGAGTCATGAAGTATGCAAATGAGACAAGGTTGACATGAGGGGAAGTTTAGTGACTAAGTGTTTTGGCATGACCATCTTCACGGGTCGTGGCATACTTGACGAGCCATCTAGCAAGGCGTGCAGCCTCTTTCTCCCATTATTCCCACCAAGTATGGTTGGATGGACCACTACACGATCCGTGTAACACCACACGATCCGTAAAGTGTCATCAACGTTAACTTTTTCTCAAGTGTTCCAATTCAAATTTTGAGGCTAATTATTGTTCCACGAGCACTCCACATGAATCGTGGAATGCCACACGGCCAGTCAAACCTCCTGTGAGGGAACACTTTGTCAATATTTTTGTCCGATCACTAATGGAATTTTCGTAAATTTTAATTACTCTAATGACCTTTTTAGACTTTCAATGTTATCTTAACCTCACCAAAAGACCTAAAACCTATTACAAAGAATCAAACTCATTACTCTCATCTCAAATAAACTCTCAACTCTCTCAAGAGCCTCCATCAAGAAGCCAATACAAATTGAAGAAAACTCAAGAGCAAACTTTGGATTCCAAGACCTACTTCCGAACTTCAAGCCTATCGCAACTCAATTTCGAGAAACTCAAAGTCTTAGGTATGCGGGTTGATCCTTGATTCCAGACAATCAAGGACACCCAAAATTATTTTCAAGAAAAACTACATGGATTTTGCTTGCTTTAATTTGATTTTTTGACTATTATGATTCCTAAAATTCTATTGATGCATGAGTAGTTTTTATTTGATGATTCTAATATGTTTACACTATTATACGAAGATTTACTTTGGGTTTATGAAATTTTAAGTATGCGTGTCCTCTTTAATAATTATTTATGCATGGGTGATTACACTATGGATTTAATTATGTTTTCACTTCAATTTCATATTATAAATGTTGATTTTAGATTTAGTCTTAATTACCCATGTCATTCTCTCATTGTTCATGGCATAGACATTCATGTACATGGATTACTTTGAGAAATTATGTTATGGGTTAAACACCATTTTGTTTTATGGTATGATTTGATAAAATATTGGTTATGACAATATTGTGATCACATATATGTCTATTGATTATGGCTCTTTGAGCATTTTGGGTGCTTGCACCATTTTGTATATGAATAGACTATCCCTATGCATGAATACTATGACTATGAAATTATGATTTTGGCATTTGAGCCTAAGTATGAATTATTATAAATGATGTTTCTCTTTTAAGCCCAATTGTGCATTGAAATGATTTGGAAAATGATTATTGCCTATTTGAAAGTATATATATGTATGTATATTACAAGTATTTTTGTAGGATGACTTAGCACCGATGGATTGAGGGGTTGCTCTCTGTTCTTGAACTATGTGCCTAACATAGGGTCCTTTCCGAAATAAGATGTGTTCCCGCAAAGAAAGATGCCTCCAAGGAGATGAAATAATTTGATTTGATTTGTGATTTGTGGAAATCCCATTTGAAATGGGATGTGTTCTCGTAAGAGAGATTGCTTCATATGAAATGGGATGTGTTCCCGTAAGATGAAGTATGATTTACCTTTGGCAAGTAGACCATCTCTTAATCAGTGAGGGGTATTCATCGGGATTCCAAGTAATAGCTCACTTGGTCTTACTCATGTCGGTTAAGGTCACATCCCCTCTATAAATATGAGCATCATTTGCATTTCATGCATTATAAATTTCATGGCATCTTATTATATCTACATTCCTTGTTATATATCTCTTTTGATAGTATATGCTCGTGTCATCTAACATTGATATACGAGTTTTTGTAAGCTACATGCATTACACCCCGCATACTTAGTATATTCGAATGTACTAATGCAGACTCTTGCTTACATGATTTTACCATGTAGGGATCGAGGACCTTGATCATCCACCATTCGACGCTTAGCTTGGATTCCACTTTTGCTTGTAGTGGTGAGTCCTATCTTTCAAGGATGAACCACCATCCATCTATCTATGTTACCTCTTTCATCTTTACACTTAAGGGAGAGCCTGGGGTATGCCTTAGCCCATGACCCATCTATGTAGAGGCATTGTTGGACGCCTTGTAAAACTCTTTACGATATATGCTATGAGTTTTGGTTAAGTCTATGTTATGAATTTGGTTATCTTTGAATACTAATATGTGACTTGAATCTTATGTTGATGGAAAGATCTTAAGTCCCAAATTTCCCCCATAGCGTGAGTCTTACTTTCTTGTCCCTTAGAACTATGTGTTGATTGTTGATTACGCTTCCGAACCTATCTTGAGGCTTTAATTTCCCCCATAGCGTGAATCTTTATATTTTATGATGTGCTGTGAATAGTTAGTTTAGCTTCTTGACCTTGATGGTGCCCTTACTCTATTATAAAAGATGCCTTATGGTAGACCTTCTAGAGCAACCTCGGCTTATGACGGTCAAGCCCCACAAGAGCCTATGGATGAGCCTCTCTCTAATGGTGAGTTTCGGATGGCCTTTTCCATGCTGACTCGGGTGGCTACTACTTGGACTGGGTAGGGTAACCTTTCTCGGGATCCCACTCCAGCTTCTAGAGTGAGGGATTTCACCCGGATGAACCCTACAAAGTTCTTTGGTCCAAGGCTGACAAGGATGCTCAGGAGTTCATTTATGAGCTTACTAAGGTGTTGAATGTAATGGGTGTCACTTCTGAGGAAAAATCTGAGTTGAGTGCATATCAGTTGAAGGATGTAGCATAAGTGTGGTGTACTCAGTGGTCTATGGAGAGGGTTTGTGGTGATGATGTTAATTGGGAAGAGTTCAAGCTTGCTTTTCTAGATAGTTTTTTCCCATTTGATCTTAGGGAATCCAATATGACTGAGTTTATCAACCTCAGGCAAGGTAATGCGGGTGTGAAGGATTATTCCCTCAAGTTTACTAAGCTCTCCATGTATGCTCCGATACTTGTGGCTGATCCTCGTGCAAGAATGCACAAGTTCGTCTCTAGTATTTCTGACTTGCTTGTATAAGAATGTCATACGACCATGCTAAATGGGACATGGACATCTCCAGAATTATGGTCTATGCTGAATTGATTGAAGGACAGAAACTCAAGGAGAGGAGAGTTCATGATGCTAAGAGGGCCAGTATTGATGGTGGGTTCTCCGACTCTCGAGTTGGTGGTTTTGGTCGGTTCCAGTAGGGCCACAATTTTAATGCTCGGATGGCTAATGCAGGAGTGCCTCCTTTAAGACATTGATTGGTGGTGGACCTAGGTATCCTCTGTGTCTCAAGTGTAGGAAGCATCACATAGGTGATTGTTGGAAGAGTCCGGGCGCCTGCTATGGATGTAGTGACAAGGGTCATAAGATTGCTGATTGTCCTAGAGCTGCTCAGGAGGGGAAGGATCAGGTGGCTCGAGGTACTCCAGGCAAACCAAGAGCTCCTCAAGGAGATTCCCCAATCATGCTCGTCGGGAGTTGGAGGAGACCCCAAATGTTACTGCTGGTATGTTAAAAGTCTTTGAATTTGATGCTTATGTTTTACTTAGCCCGGGTGCGAATTCTGTCTTTTGTGATATCTCTATTGGCTATTATATCTGGTTTGAATCCTGAGATCTTGAGGCACCCCTTTTTTGGTAATTACTTCCATGAGTGAATCTGTTGTTGCACATAGAGTTATCATGGTTGTCCTGTTTCGGTGTTACACAAAGACTTCGTGTGTGATCTTGTGGAACTTGCGATGTTTGACTTTGATAGGATTCTTAGGGTGGATTTCGTTGCCAAGGAGAATATAGGGGTATTTCCCCAAGGGGGAGATGGTGTGCTTCAGTATCTAAGGTCGATTATGTGTTTTGGACGTAGGTTGTTAGAGTGACATGAAATGAAATCTATAGGCCCGGATTTAGTGTTGGAGGCTATGGAAAGAGTGAAATTGATCAAGAAAGGTTGGAGGTGGTTTGAGGTCATCAAAAGTTTTATTTGAAGGATAGAAGGAGGGATCTTGAGTGTCGGGTTGGAGAATGGGTATATGTGAAAGTCTCTCCGATAGAGGATGTTCCTTCGGTTAAAGTACCTTAGGGGAGGGAGTACTTGGGCATGATAAAGCGATATCCCTATATTTCCAATCCACTTAAGCCTAAGGCACTAGGTTTCCTTCTCCAAGTGGTCCTAATCCTTTCAATTGTTGAGTCTTATGGCATCACATGTTATATATGCACTAAAATGATTTTCATGAAGATTTAAATGATTTGAATACGTTTTGATATGAGTTTTAATGGCTTAATCATTTAAAAGTTTTGAATACGTTTTGACTTTATGATATAAGTTTGAATGGTGAATTGTGCATTGTACGTTGTGTTTGGAAGTATTATGTTCTAATTCAAGCCTTGTCCTTCCACATTCGAAGATGAATGTTCCCAAAGGGAGATTATGTAAGGATCCAAACTTTTTTTAAAGCTTATTTATGTTGTTTAAGGTCATCGTGGTCCCCTACATCAAGTCAAGTTCAAAGGGACTTTTGTTGGCTAAGTTTGACACAAGTATCGGTAAAAGGGTTAAATTTAAAGGAACATATATTTTATCAAACTTGGAATTGGGTGGTCCACGATATGTCAAATGAAATCCCTTTGAGTTATCTTTTCAATGCACCTAGTTTCATCTCATTTTGAGGTCGAATAAAGGAGTTATGGCCATTTTTGTTAGACCCTCCTAGGTAGTTATGTCACACGGACAGTTTGACAGGCAGTGTTACCTTGGGCAGGCCATTTGGATGGTTAGGCGATGGAAAAGGCCATTTTTGGCCTAAGAAATAGGAACCCCTTTGAGTTAGCTTCACAACGCACTTGGTTTTACCTCATTCCGATGTCAGATGAAGAAGGTTTGATCATTTTCGTGAGACCCTCTTGTATAGTGGTGTGAAACGGACAACTTGATAGGCAGTGATACCTTTGAAGAACCATTTGGGTCAGCTGGGACTGGAAAAGGCAATTATTTGCTAAAGGAATGTGACACGACCAATGGCACGGGCCATGTGGTTTGCCGCTGACAGTGTGGAGGGTCGTGAAGTGTGCAAATGAGACAAGGTTGACATAAGGGGGAGTTTAGTGGCTAAGTGTTGTGTCACGGCCATCTTCATAGGACATGGCATGCTTTATGAGTTGTTTGGCTAGGTGTGGAGCCTCTTTCTCCCATTTTTCCCATCAAGAATGTTTACAGTCTATGTAACACCACACGATCTGTGAAAGTGGTCGTCAAAGTGACGTCAACGCTAACATTTTCTCAAGTGTTCTAATTTGAATTTTAAGGCTAAGTCTTGTTCCACGGGCACTCCACATGACTGATGGAGTGCCAAACGGCCAGTCAAACTTCTTGTGAGGGCATACTTTGTCAAAATTTTCATCCGATCACTAATGAAATTTTCATAAATTTTAATCACTCTAATGACCTTTTCAGACTTCCAATGCTATCTTAACCTCACCAAAAGACCTAAACCTTATTCCAAAGGTTCAAACTCAATACACTTATCTCAAATATACTCTCAATTCTCTCAAGAGCCTTTACCAAGACCCCAGTACAAAATCAAGGAAGCTCAAAAGCTATCTTAAGATTCTAAGACCCACTTCTAAACTTCAAGCCTTTCATAACTCAATTTCGAGAAATTAAAAGTCTTAGGTATGTGGGTTGATCCTTGATTCCTTCCAATCAAGGAGACCCAAAATTATTTTCAAGAAAACCTACATGAATTTTACTTACTATAATTTGGGTTTTGAATATTATGATCCCTAAAATTCTATTGATGCATAGGTAGATTTTATTTGATGATTTTAATCTGATTTAAATCATAATATGAGGATTTACGTTGGGTTTATGAAATTATAAGTATGCATGTCCCCTTTAAGAATTAATTATGCATGGGTGATTACACTATGGATTTAAATATGGATATAATTATGTTTTCACTTCAATTTCATACTATACATGTTGATTTAGATTTAGTCTTAATTACCCATGTCATTCTCACATTGTTCATAACATATGCATTAATGTATATGGATTACTTAGAGAAAGCATATTATGGGTTGAGCCCAATTTTATTTTATGGTATGATTTTAATAAATATTGGTTATGACAATATTGTGATCACATATATGTCTATTGATTATGGCTCTTTGAGTATTTTGAATTCTTGCACCATTTTGTCTATGAATGGGTTATTCCTATGCATGAGTATTATGACTATGAAATTACGATTTTGGCATTTGAGCGTAAGTATGAATCATTATGAATGGTGTTTGGCTTTTAAGCTAATTGTGCATTGAAATGATTTGGAAAATGAATATTGCCTCTTTGAAAGTATGTATATGTATATTATAAGTATTCTTGTGGGATGAAGACTTAGCACTGATAGATTGAGGGGTTGCTCTCTGTCCTTGAACTATGTGCCTAACATAGAGTCCTTTCCGAAATGGGATGTGTTCCTATCAGTAAAGTTACCTCCGAATGGGATGTGTTCCTATAAGGAGATGAAATGATTTGATTTGATTTATAATTTTTGGTAATCCTACCCGAATGGAATGTGTTCCAGTAAGGGAGATTGTTTCATACAAAATGGGATATTGTAACACCCCACATCTTACATGTACTAATGTTATGTGAATAAATCATGATATGGATTGGTCAAAGTAGTGCCAATCTTGAAAGTGCTTGATTCTCGTGTTAACGGGCGATATGGGCATCTAACTCTTCAAAGGGTCAAGTGTATATGTGTTCTATGTTAAATTGAGGATATCACAACCCTAAAGGAAGTAAGAGAATTAAGGTGTTTGTATGCATTAATTATCTAGTAAGTGAGTCACCAACTTGCTTAGCTTGAATTTGCTAGCTAAATGGAGAGGAGGCTCGATGTCAAATTTGTCCATGTCCGATTATGGATAAAATCCATTTTAAGGGTGTAATTTTATCCCATGATTTAACATAAATGGAAATTATTTTCAGTCCAAGAAGAATGTAAGAGGAGCCCAAGTGTAACACAAACTACTTGACCATTTGGGCCAAAAATAGATTAAGAGGAAAGCTGAAAATTGGCAGCCCAAGTCCATTAGAATTTGATGTTCATTTTGGCCCAGTTTTGGAGACTAAGCTGCTGAATAATAAGCCTAAGAAAATGAGTTGTTATTTGGTCTAAGTGTAAGAGTAGCTGAAATTTTGCTACTTATAACTCCAAACCTATCTTGAGGCTTGTTTAGGAACTCTTGGATTCCCATACGCCATGTCACATCTAGGCCCTATGTCCGAATCGTGAAAAGGAGGGCATCAAATCCATAGGTTTGTAATGATCCACAGAGTCCATCATGCCACGTCAAGTAGAGTTCTAATCATGGGAAGTGCACCACGCCTATGAGTGAGAGGCTACGACGACGTTCTAGGAATTGTCCCACTTCTTTATATTTTATGATGTGCTGTGAATAGTTAGTTTATCTTCTTGACCTTGATGGTGCCCTTACTCTATTTCAAAAGATGCCTTATGGTAGACCTTCTAGAGCAACCCTGGCTTATGAGGTCAAGCCCCACAAGAGCCTATGGATGAGCCTCTCTCTAATGGTGAGTTTCAAATGGCCTTTTCCATGCTGGCACGGGTGGTTACTACTTGGACAGGGTAGGGTAACCTTTCTTGGGATCCCACTCCAGTTTCTAGAGTGAGGGATTTCACCCGGATGAACCCTACAAAGTTCTTTGGTCCAAGGCTAACGAGGATGCTCAGGAGTCCATTCATGAGCTCACTAAGGTGTTGAATGTAATGGGTGTCACTTCTGAGGAAAAATCTGAGTTAGGTGCATATCAGTTGAAGGATGTAGCATAGGTGTGGTGTACTCAGTGGTCTATAGAGAGGGTTTGTGGTGATGATGTTAATTGGGAAGAGTTCAAGCTTGCTTTTCTAGATAGTTTTTTCCCATTTGATCTTAGGGAATCCAATATGACTGAGTTTATCAACCTCAGGCAAGGTAATGTGGGTGTGAAGGATTATTCCCTCAAGTTCACTAAGCTCTCCATGTATGCTCCGACACTTGTGGCTGATCCTCGTGTAAGAATGCACAAGTTCGTCTCTAGTATTTCTGACTTGCTTGTACAAGAATGTCGTACGACCATGCTAAATCGGTACATGGACATCTCCAGACCTATGGTCTATGCTGAATTGAATGAAGGACGGAAACTCAAGGAGAGGAGAGTTCATGATGCTAAGAGGGCCAGTGTTGATGGTGGGTTCTCCGACTCTCGGGTTGGTGGTTTTGGTCGCTTCTAGTAGGGCCACGATTTTAATGCTCGGATGGCTAATGCAGGAGTGCCTCATCTAAGACATTGATTGGTGGTGGACCTGGGTATCCTCTGTGTCTCAAGTGTAGGAAGCATCACATAGGTGATTGTTGGAAGAGTCTGGGCGCTTGCTATGGATATAGTGACAAGGGTCATAAGATTGCTGATTGTCCTTGAACTGCTCAGGAGGGGTAGGGTCAGGTGGCTCGAGGTACTCCAGGCAAACCAAGAGCTCCTCAAGGAGATTCCCCAAGGGACAATAGGTTTTATGCTCTTCATGCTAGTCGGGAGGTGGAGGAGACCCCAAATGTTACTGCTGGTATGTTGAAAGTCTTTGAATTTGATGCTTATGTTTTGCTTGGCCCGGGTGCGAATTCTGTCTTTTGTGATACCTCTATTGGCTATTATATCTGGTTTGAATCCTGAGATCTTGAGGCACCCTTTTTTGGTTATTACTTCCACGAGTGAATCTGTTGTTGCACAATATATCCAAAGCAATATAAAGAACTTAAAGTACATGATTCCAAAGTATATCCAAACATGGTCTCTTATACACTAGTGCATTGTTTCATTTTGAGTTGTTATTTCATATACAGTATTTGTTTCCTTACATATTCAGTATACGATCTCGTACTGAGTCCCTTGCAGGGGGCCTGCATTTCATACTGCAGGTAAAGGTGCTAGTAGATCTCCCCAGTAGAGTCTAGGATATCCAGCTGTTGTTACTAAGCTCCAGGTTGTTCCGGAGCTTTATGGTTGTCTAAAGCTTATATGGTTGTATTGTACAGTTATTCAAGGCGGGGCTTGTCCCGACCCTTATTTGATACTTTCTATTATCTAGAGGCTTTGTAGACTATGTAAATTAAAATATGGTCATGTCTCATACTTTCGATATCGTGGCCTCAACGGCCTAGTCATATGCATTTTCGTTTGGCTGTATCACTATTTACCTGCATAACGACATGTTGAATTATAAAAATCCATTATAAGGTGTATAGGAAGTGCATAGATATATGTTGGTTCTCACGAGTCTTATCAGCAATGGGTGTTGGTTCGCTCTAACGGGACTTGGGCATAACATATTATTATATACTTCTTGATTTTTATGAAGAAACTTTATCAAAAACACAATTATAATCACTTACCTTTATTTCAAAGTTTATGAACTCCTTAAGAACCCTAAAAAAGTCGTTTGGATGCTGCTTTGATATGTTGAGATAAGTTTAGAGAGAGCATTGGGAAAGCTGAAAATTTTCTAAGTGTAAGAGTGGTTGAAATTTTGCTGCTTATAACTCCTTATTAAAGGGCTTCTTTGGAAGTCTTTATTTGGTCATTTTGACCAAATAACAACTCATTTTCTTAGGCTTATTATTCAGCAGCTTAGTCTCCAAAATTGGGCCGAAATGAACATCAAATTCTAATGGACTTGGGCTGTCAATTTCCAGCTTTCCTCTTAATCTGTTTTTGGCCCAAATGGTCAAGTAGTTTGTGTTACACTTGGGCTCCTCTTACATTCTTCTTGGACTGAAATAATTTCCATTTATGTTAAATCATGGGATAAAATTACACCCTTAAAATGGATTTTATCCATAATCGGACATGGACAAATTTGACGTCGAGCCTCGTCTCCGTTTAGTGAGCAAATTCAAGCTAAGCAAGTTGGTGACTCACCTACTAGATTATTAATTCATCCAAACACCTTAGTTCTCTTACTTCCTTTATGGTTGTGATATCCTCAATTTAACATAAAACACATATACACTCGACTCTTTTAAGCTTTAGATGCCTATATCTCCCGTTAACACGAGAATCAAGCACTTTCAAGAATTGACACTATTTGGACCAATCCATATCATGATTTACTCACATAGCATTAGTACATGTAAAATGTGGGGTGTTGCATCCTCCCCTCCTTAGGAACATTCATCCTCGAATGTTAGCACAACTGGGTAGCTTAACCATGTATAAACCTTTATTTAAACAGACCTTTGACAACAAAATAAGTATTCAATCACACATACCTATTAGTATTCCAATTCTTCATGTTAGGAATCCTCTTTATCTTCAAACAAATGAGGGTATTTGGACTTCATTGTATCCTTGGCCTCCTAGGTTATCTCTTCTACTTGATGATTTCTTCAAAGTATCTTTACTGAAGTTATTTCTTTATTCCTCAGCTTCCTAACTTGACGATCCAGAATAGCAATAGGTACCTCTTCATAGGTGAGATCTTCTATAACCTGCACGTTCTCAATAGGGGTGATACAAGATGGATCACCTATGCACTTCCAAAGAATTGATAAATGAAAAACTGGATGAACCATTGAAAGCTCTTGGAGTAAATCTAGCTCATATGCAACCTGCCCGATATTCTTAATAATCTTATAAGGCCCTATGTAATATGGGCTTAGTTTTCCTTTCTTACCAAACCTCATAACCCCTTTCATTGGAGATACCTTTAAAAATACCAAATCTCCTACTGAAAATTCCAGCCCTCTTCTTCTAGCATCCTCATATGATTTGTGAAGATTTTGGGTTGTTTCTAGCCGCTGCTGTATTATCTTAACTTTTTCCATGGCTTGGAGTACTAAATCTGGGCCGAGTAAGGTGACTTTACCCACTTCAAACCATCCAATTGGCGACCTACACTTCCTTCTGTACAAAGCTTCATACGATGCCATCTTGATTCTTGAATGGTAGCTACTATTATAGGCAAATTTATAAGTGGCAAATGGTCTACCTAACTACCTTTAAAGTCCAATGCACAAGCTCGCAACATATCTCTGAATGGTGCGTTCTGCTTAACCGTCTGTTTGAGGGTGAAATGTTGTGCTCAAATTTATTTATTTTCCCAAACTCCTTTGGAAAGACTTCCAAAACTTTGTAGTGAATTGAGTCCCTCGATCTGATATAATAGAGATTGGGACTCCATGTAGCCTGACTATCTCGTTGAGGTACAGTTTGGCATACTCCTCCGCTGTATAATCACTCTTAATAGGTAGGAAATGCGCTGACTTTGTGAGTCTGTCAACTATTACCCATATAGATTCATACTTTTGAAATGAGCGAGGCAAACCGGTAACAAAGTTCATATTGATCATATCCCACTTCCAATTTGGAAGTTCTATACATTGCATATAACCTCCAGGCTTTTGGTGTTCTACCTTCACTTTTTGATAATTTGGATATTGAGCCACAAATTCTGCAAGGTCCTTTTTTCATACATCCCACCAAAATACTCCTTTCAGGTCATGGTACATCTTAGTCGATCCTGGATGGATGGAATATCGGTAATGGTGAGCTTCTTCCGTTATCCTCTTTCTTAACCCATTAATATCAGGCACACATAACCTATTTTGATAGTAAAGTACTCCATTTTGTGTAAGGTCAAAGCCCTTTATTGCACCCTGACTCACGTTTTCCTTAAGCTGTCGTAGAACAGGATCCTCAAACTGTTTATCTTTCACTTCCATTAATAATGAAGACGTCGCTGCATTATGTACAATAACCCCTTCCTTTGGAGTTTCAAGAAGGCAAACTCCCAAACTGGCTAGTTGACGTAGATCCTTAGCCACCCCTTGACTAACCATGGCCTGGTCACCAATAGTCATAACTGCCTTACGACTCATAGCATCAGCTACCACATTTGCCTTCCCGGGATGGTACAATATATCAATGTTGTAATCCTTTATTAGTTCTAGCCATCTTCGCTATCTCAAATTTAGATCCTTCCACTTAAAATGTATTGCAAGCTCTTATGATAGGTATATATGTCAACGTGAGCCCCATACAAATAGTGGCGCTATATTTTCAAAGCAAATACAACCGCTGCTAGCTCAAGATCATGAGTTGGGTAATTCTTCTCATGTGGTCATAGCTGTCTAGATGCATAAGCAATTACCCTACCATGTTGTGTCAACACACACCCTAAGCCAACTCCTAAAGCATCACAATAAACTGCATATCCCTCGGTGCCTTCCATAAGTACTAGCACAAGGGTAGAAGTTAGCTTATTTTTCAGCTCCTGGGAACTCCTTTCACATGCATCATTGCATTGGAACTTGGTTGCGTTAGGTGTCAACTTTGTTAGAGCTGCAACAATGGAAGAAAAACCCTCAACAAACCTTCTGTAATAACCTGCGAAGCCTAGGAAGCTTCGAAATTTTGTGGGTGTAGTCGGCCTTGGCTAATCTTTCATAGCATCTTTCTTTTGTGAATCAACTCTTATTCCCTCCTCAGACATTATATGACCCAAGAATGCCACTGAATTTAGCCAAAATTCACATTTAGAAAGCTTGGCATACCTGTAACACTTGTCATAAGTGATTGGCATGATCCTTTTCTGACCTTGAGTGTACCAAAATGTCATCTATAAACACTATCACGAACCCATCTAAGAATGACTTAAATACCCTGTTCATCAAATCTATAAAAACTGCTGATACATTTGTTAGCCCAAATGACATAACAAGAAATTCAAAGAGACCATACCTTGTTCTGAAAGCAGTATTAGATATATCATCCTCCTTCACCCTCATTTGGTGATACCTCGATCTCAGGATAATTTTTGAAAAGCATTTAGCACCCTGTAACTGTTCAAATAAATCATCAATCCTGGGAAGGGAGTATTTATTCTTAATTGTCACCCTATTCAATTAACGATAGTCAATACACATTATCAAGATTCCATCCTCCTTGCATACAAATAACACTGGTTCACCCCAGGGAGACACATTAGGTCTTATAAAACCCTTTTCCAGTAAGTATTTCTATTTCTCTTTTAATTCACGTAACTCTATCGGGGATATTCTATATGGAGGGATAGAAATAGGTTGAGTGCCTGGAAGTAAGTCACTACCAAAATCTATTTCTCGTTCAGGAGGTAAACCTGGAAGTTCATCATGGAACACATCAACTAATTCATTGACTACTACGACTGATTGAAGAGTTAGCGATTCTGCCTCCATATCCCTTACTCTAACTAAATGCTATATATACCCCATAGATATCATCTTTCTGGCCTTAAGATAAGAAATAAACTTCCCCTTTGGTGCCCCAATATTCCCTTTCCTTTAAGAACTGTCTCATTTGTAAAGTGGAAGTACACTTTCTTAGTTCAACAATCCACAGCGGCATAGCAAGAAGATAACCAATCCATACCCATTATAACATCAAATTCCGCTATTTCAAACTCAATAAGGTCAGCAAATATGTCATGACCACAAATAGTTACTACACAACCATAATAAACCCTTCTAGCCATAATTGATTCACCGGTTGGTGTAAACACTTCAATTGGTTTATTCAATAATTTAGGTGTCCTCTTAAGCTTCCCAGCAACTAATGGGGTAATATATGATAGTGTAGAACTAGGATCAATTGATGCAAATACATTATGAGAGAATATGGACAATGTACCTGTGACCACATTAGGTGAAGCTTCCAAGTTTTGCCGACTCCCCAGGGCATAAGTGTGATTCTGGACCCCGCTAGAGCTAACTGCTCCTCTAACACCTCTACCACGAACCATAGGTGCTTGTTTACCCCTACCTAAAGGAGGAACTGTCAATGATGATGCAACAACTGACCTAGTAGATTGTTCTATTTCACCCATACGCCTCATCGGGCAATCTCTCATCATGTGCCCGGGCGCATCATACCAATAACAAACATCTATTCCAACACAACATATACCCAGATGATTTCTTCCACACTGTTTACAAGGTTGCCTAGGAGTCATTGACTGGCCTACTGAATATCCTGTTGTCCGTGACCCTTCTCCCTCACCTCATTGACTAAACTGATTACCCATAGACCCTTGAAGTTGTGGTGGAGCACTGGCTATAGAATAGGAGAATGATGGCCTAGGCAGTCTATTAGAAAACCGAGGCCTAAGCTCACCTTGGGATGGTGTAAACTGCTCTGAAGATCTGGCCCTCTTAGAGTGCGCCCTTTCTAACTCCTATGTCCTTCTCTTTTGCCTTTGATCCTCTAATTTCTATGTAAAATCTTGCATTCTCGCTATATCCATATCTTTATTCAGTGTAGCAATACTACACTCTCTGACCAGATACGCATCCAATCTATACACAAATTGATGAACTCTGTCTGCCATAGTAGCAACTACGTTAGGAGCATACCTGGATAGGGAATTAAATTGGAGGCTATACTCCCTCA
>JAOTQR010029199.1:0-16318 GCA_025774065.1 Solanum ossicruentum | reverse complement strand
CCTTTTTGAATTATGGTTGACTTGTTCTGGTGGGATTGAACAAGTGCCATCACGCCCAAATTTTCGGGTCGTGACAGTATGGAATAGTTGGTTGAACTAATCACCAAGGGGATTGTTAGTCTAGCATAAAATATGTAATGCAATGGGTGGAATTACTGATTTTACAAGCTTAACTTCATGATTCTTATGAAAGGATATCAAATTTGGTTACTGTGTATTCATATTAGCTTTCTGACTTTCTATTTTGCTACTGTGATGTTGAGTTGGATTCTTATAATACTGTTTGTTATTTTGACTTATATGTTCAAGTATTTTCTTCATAGTTCTCTGGTTTGTTCTTATAGATGATTATATTTTCAAATGTGTTTTTAATGATTCTTACGATTTGTGTTTACCATTTGTTTAGATCATTTTATTGTTTCTGTAAGAATCAATTATAATTTCATGTCATATTTTGGTAAATAAATTGATTTTACTATCAAGTAAGAAATACAAAATCAGAAAAAACTACAGAGTTGGACAACTCCCAGAACTATAAATAGAATGTAAACTATCATAATCTAACCAACCAATTACTTAGATATAAAGTCAGCATACATCCAGTACCTACTTACATAGGGTACCAATCTAACATGTGCAATATTTCACCCAGTTTAGAGTTATTCTACTTATGTTGTGAATCTCTTGAATATTTTTTCTCACTAGAACTTGACAACTTATACTTTTCTGTTGGAAGATCCTATGATTCAATTTTGTCCATCTCCGCTCCTTAGTCCAACATGTAGCTTGCTTCTTGATAGCTTGATAGGTCAACATCTTCTGCCAGATTAACTTCCTGGCAAAAGATCAATGACTTCATTCTGTTGGTTGTCTTCATAGTGAATTTTTCCACATCTCTGTTACTCAGTCCAACATGTAAATTGCTTCTGGATAGCTTGACACTTTAGAATCTTCAGCCAGTTGGCCTTTGTTTCATGAGATAAATGGCTTCTTTCTGTGAGCATATTTTGAGATAGCCTGCCTTTTCACTGTATGCAACTTCCTTGAAGCTACCTAATCCCTTTGTATCTATGCTTTAGCTATCTAGAGTGAAGTTATTTAGTCTTTTAAGTAGGTCTAGAACATCTTCTAATTCCCAATCTTATAAGTTCCTTCTGAATTGGACAACTGATGTGCCTTCTCCATTTTTCTTCATTGTAGAGTTTGGATTTGTGGCTATTAAAAAAGAGATTGGAATCTGATTTGTATAGTTGAATTACAAAGCCTTTTGACCTTCCACAACTTCACCAAAGAGACATTTTCAATCTTGAAGGGCATATCCTGCTGAAAGTAATCTTTTGAATTCTTAATATGTTTCCAAGGTCCCCTATGATTACTCTCCTGCTAGATGTAACATACACTTGCTGCTCGTCTGATTCATAATATTTAAGATTCTGGAAATTTATATTTGTTGCAAAATTTTGTCTATCTCTGCTCCGTAGTCCTACATGTAGCTTTGTTTTTGATAGCTTCACAGTTCAAAATCTTCTACCAGATTAACTTCCTTGCAAAAGATCAATGACCTCATTCTGTTGGTTTATATTTGTAGTGAACTTTTCCCCATCTCTGCTACTCTGTCCAACATATAACTTGCTTCTGGATAGCTTGACGCTTTAGAATCTTCTACAGTTGGCCTTATTTCAAGAGATCAATGACTTCTTTCTGTGAGCTTACCTTTACAGTGTGTGCAGTTTCCTTGAAGCTACCTAATCTCTTTGTATCCATGGTTTGTCTGTCTATAGTGAAGTTGTTTAGTATTTTAAGTCAGTCTAGAACATCCTCTAATTCCCAATCTTATAAGTTCCTTCTGAATTGGACAACTGATATCTTGCCTTCTCCGTTTTTCTCCATTGTAGAGTTTGGATTTGTTGCTGTTAAAAAAAACAATGGGAATCTGATTTGTATAGTTGAATTCCCAAGCCATTTGACCTTCCACAATTTCACCAGAGACATTTTTAGTCTTGAAGGACATATCCTGCTAAAAGTAATCTTTTAAATTCTTAATGTGTTTACAATCCCCTATGATTCCTCTCCTGCCAGATGTAACATATACTTGCCACTCGTCTGTTCCATAATATTTAAGATTCTGGAAATTTATATTCGTTGCAAAATTTTGTCCGTCTCTGCTCCTTATTCCAACATGTAGCTTGGTTTTTGATTGCTTGACAGTTCAAAATCTTCTGCCAAATTAACTTCCCGGCAGAAGATCAATGACTTCATTCTGTTGGTTTATCTTTGTAGTTGACTTTTCCCCATCTTTGCTACTCAGTCCAATTTAGTTGATTTTTAATTGTAATATGTTAAGTTTCTTGATTTGTTAGTTGAGATGTTGTTTGTATGTTCGTATCAAGAAATCTCCGAACATGACACATTTAATGAAGTTATGCTTGTCTATGGTGAATTGCAGTAATGGTACGAGTTATTCATGTCTACTACTATAGAGTGTTAGTAGTTACACATTTGTAGTCTTTCTTGTTTGCTTATCGAAATGAAGTATTTTATTTTCAATATCCTATCTGCAATAAGGTTAATATATGTGTGCATAATATAATAGTGTGCCAGTTTTCTATCAAAATTTGATAGTACCTAGTTGTTGGTTTCCCTCCAATAAATATATTAGTTATTTTCATATGCATTTTAAAAAGATTTTATTTTTTCATTTTTGGGATACTTTAAGATCCTTATATGTTTCTTCTTTAAATCTTAACTCTTTGTCATTAAACTGACATACATTTTTTTTTGTTTTGCAGCTCATGAATATGGATATGAAAAGATTATCGATCAAAAATGTAGGGAGCATGTTGAAGTCGTAAGGATTGGTGTGGTTTAAAGACTATTCCTTATGTATATGTGTTGCGAATTTTCTCTTTCTAGTTAGAAGTTGATCAATGTTGATGCCATCAACTTGGATAATATTTTTTTTATTAATGATGATTTTTATATCAATTCAATTATTTAATATTTTTTTGGATGTGTGCAAGATTATTATTTTTATTATGTGTTTGATGATCCTTACATTCCTACCCTGGAGGTAAAAGATGGTGAAATCACACGAATAGTCCTTAAGACTAGACAATAGTATAATAATGTAGAATAAAAGAAGATTGAGAAAAATTATAAGGCTAAGAAGCTATTGGTCTGTGGTATTGGGGCGGAGGAGTACAATCGGATCTCTACTTGTGAGTTAGCCAAAAAGATATGGGATTATTTGCGCACAACTCATGAAGGCACTGAACAAGTGAAGGGGTCCAAAGTTGATATGCTCAAAACTCAATATAAGAACTTTACCATGAAGAAAGGTGAGTTTATTCGTGATATGTATACCAGGTCCACTTCTATTATCAATGAGCTTAGGTGTTTGGGTGAACCCATTCACCCCAGCAAGCGTGGAAGATTCTCAAAATTCTTCCTAAATCTTAGGCCAGTAAAGTTGATGCAATCACTAAGGCTAAAGACCTGAAGGTGTTGACAATGGATGCCTTGATCGATAATCTCCAAACTCATGAGTTGAATAGAGAAAATGATGTTGCTAAGAAGGACAAATCACTAGCTCTAAAGGTGGCACAAGGTGCTGAATCTGATGAAGATGAAGATCAGACGGCTTAACTCATAAGGAGATTTCAAAAAATTGTGAGGAAGCATGGTGGTCTCAAGAAGAAGGGAAATTCTAGCAGGGATGCTACTGCAAATGATCTGTGTCACAAGTGTGAAAAACCAGGACATTTCATCAAAGATTGTCCAATGCACAAAGCTGAGCAAAAAGACCATGCCAAGCCTGGAGGCACCAAAGATAATTCAAGGGACTATGTGTGAAGAAAGCTCTTTCTATTTGGGGAAATTCCTCAAGTTAGTTAGAAGAGTTTGAGCACACAAAATGAAATGACACGGAAAATGTGCCTCGAAAATGCCCATAATCGTAATTTCCATACATCTCAAAATTTGTGCGTGATATCGAAAATCCGACTTCATATTCATGATCAGGGAAAAAATTGAGTGGGAAATGTGTATAAACCCCGATTTTAGAGCAACCGTAGCAAAATTTTATTTCGCAAAATTTACAAAAAATAGAGAAGATCCGCGCCCTTGGGGCGATGCGGCCAAGGTGCGGACTCGTCTTATTTTGTTGTCAGTTTCTTCTGTTCGGTCCAAGGCTTTGGGTCTTGGGCCTAAGCCCTCATATGTGTAAAAATACCTATACCTAGTCATTTTTCAACTCCATATCATTCAAGACATTCTCCAAAACCCTCTCTAACACTTAGCCAAATATTTCATCCGAATTCAAGTGTCCCAGAGTCATTCCATATCTCAAGAATTTCATTCAAGCTTCAAGCTCTCATTCAAATCTTCATCAAAGGGAATCTCCAAAGTTGAGGTATGTGGGTTTCAACCATTGAGTGCTTTCACCCATGGTGCCCAACCGTTCTTTTCATGTAATTTTCATGTTTTAAAGTTGGATTAACTATGGGTATCTGTATTATGAAAGTTGACTATAAACTATGTTGGGGTTTCATAGAATATTGACTGTTTTAGCATGTTATAAGCTATGAATCTATGATCTATCATGAGATTTGATGAAGGGTATTAATGTATCTTGCATGAGGATGTTACCAAGTGTTGATGTGTTGATTTACATTGAGTTTTCTTACATGATTTCACTCTTGAATTGCATGATTTTGAACTAGCATTACACACCCGCCAAGTGTTTGATAAAATATCCGCTTAAGAAGTCTTGAGCTATTGATGATCTATTGTACGGCCTATGAGTCAAGTGAATTTATGATGATTATGAGAATGTATGTATGTTTTGAATTCACGGGAAATGTCTATGATGTTGCAAGTTGATTACCTTGTTGAGGGGGGTACCATGCCTCAACCACCTTATTGAGAGGGTGTCATGTCTCAATCACCTTGACAAAGGGGTGTCAAGCCTCGGTGGCCTTGTTGAGGGGGTGTCAAGCCTCAATCACCTTGTCGAGGGGGTGCCAAGCCTCGGTTGCCTTATTGAGGAGGTGTCAAGCCTCAATCACCTTGTCAGGGGGTTATATGCCCGTACTACCCATTGAGGGGTATATACGTTAATCACCTTCCAAGGGGGTGGTATGCCTTGGACTCGAGCAATAATTTGCTCGGTCTATGATGATGGTCTCTTCCTACACATGTAATATGTCCTATACAAGCATGTTTTACTTCAAGCATTGATCATACATGCCATATTGTTATTATACTCACCCATTGCCTATGTATATGCATTTTGACTATGTTGCCTATCTCTTGTTACATTGCATCCTACATACTTGGTACATTCAAATGTACCAACGCATACTCTATGCCTACATGATGTTACCATGTAGGAACCGGAGCTCCGTTTGATCATCCTCCTTTTCGACGTGGCTAGTACTATCTCTTGAAGTGAGCTTTGGTCAGTTCTCAACTCCGAGGACAATATCTATTGATTTCATGCTATGTATAGACTCTTTTTTTTGTTGGATGGTTATGACTATGAGGATGGGCCCAAAAAGTGTCATGGCCCCCGCTCAATTCCATGTTTAGAGGTGTTGTTTGACAAGTGATGTAATTATGCTTTGAACTTTGACTTTTCTATGTTACATAAGTACTAAGCTCTTTCCCTTAGTCCCTAATTCCCCTTAATTATATCTATTTTGTTGATATTTTGCTTCTGTGACTAAGGATGTGTATATGATATGCTAAAAGGCTTATTTGGGGTTCCTTCAGGTTTTCCATTCATCGTGTCACGTCTAGGCGCTAGGTTTGGGTCATGACACAGAAGATGCTTCCTCGGTAGCTATAGGCAAGGATAAGAAGATTTTCAACCAAATATTTGCATTCACGGCAAAGTTTGATGATGGTGATGAATCTATGGAAGAGGTAACCCTATCTGATTTTAAGAAAAATTTGCATATTCAATCTATTAAGAAGCTGAGGAAGTTAGCTGCTAATCTTATTGATTCAACAACTGAAAGATGTGCTAAATAATTAATTAGATTTTATTCAAGATGAAAAGGCTGCTCTAATTTCTCAATTATCCGAAGTTGAAAAACATGGGTTAGATCTCAAATTAGAGAATGGGACTCTTTGTGAAAAGCTGAATGAAGAGTCAAAGGGTTATCTAAAAGGGAAAGAAAAGGCCAGATGTTTGCAACTTGAGATTGAGGCTAGTCTGAATGAGGCTGAAACTAATTTAGTGCGCCATGGCACTAGAAAGAAATGTTCAGTTAGAGAGGGACCTGGTCTGAGTCAAAGAAGAATTGTTCAAAAATGGACTACTTCTAAAATGTTAGATACTCTAACTCATCGAAGATCCAATAGTAAAAAGGTTCTGTGATTTGTAAAGAAAAGTATGTCTTATACCACTCACATAAAAAATGTCAATGGGTTTAATATGTTGTTGGGTACTCACTATGGAAGAGAGGTCATTTGAAGACTAACTATCCTACACTAAAAGATTATGAAGATCGATTGGTAGGATATTTTAAACAAAAGAGAAAAAGAGAGGGACTTGGTCCCAAGGTGAATTCTCAGAATAGCTCTAAGCTGAAGAAAGTGGTGCTACCCCCTAGATAAGAAAAGTGTTAATGTAACAACCCGATCTAAGAGCCTAGTTTTCACACGACGAATGAGATACTTTAAGGCACCTTACCCAAGCCATCTTTAATATGTTAAGCATTCATAGACATAAATTAAACATTCGCAGAATAAAATGGGAAAAGGGTCTATAGGACTATAATATGATAATGAAGCAACATTAAAAAGAAACGCCAATATTTGTCCATAAAGCATAATGACTAGAACATAGATGGATAAAGCTTGTTATGGTCGGTTTCCATCAAATAGAAAAGGCTCTATACAAAAGCAACATAGAATGTAAAAGCCGCAAAAAGCTAACATATACATAGTGTCTGATATACATAGCAAGAAGAAATGGCAGAGACCCAAACTAAGCACTCACCCAACTAAAGTACTAGTCTTGAATGTCATAAAACTAGCCACGAGATGGTGAAGGAGTACCTATCTCTACATGGTAAATCATACAGGCAAAATATACATTAGTACTTTTTGAATGTACTAAGTATGTGAGATGCAATCCAAATAGGAAATTGTAATGCTATTATTCATAAGTAAAATATTCATATATAAAACGGTAGAAGTACATAAACATGAGCTTAAGTATGCACAAGGAAATATCGCTAAATATGAATGAGAGTGAATGCATAAGATCACATGTGGTGGAACTATATCATAGATTCATAAACTTGTGAGAGTGGACCTTAACCGACATATAAGATACTACATGAAATCCAATATAACCCCATATGTTGGTACGGGGAGACCACTTACCGAGTGGAACTCCGTCACTTCAAATGCATCTTTCTATAACATAAATAGCCTACGTGGATCCACTAGCCTAGCCTACAAGGGCTCCTATGGTGGCACATAGTTATGGGAGAATGAGATTAATATTTAATGGGTCATGCCTTAATTAAAGAGATGAACCGCAATCTCAAGGTCCTCTTGGTGATCCATCCCATGGAATAGTCAAAATATATACTAAGTCAATTAATGACACTTAGAATCATAAGTAGCAAATCATAAGAGTAGCTCAAACTTAGGAACCACCAAATGAGGATTGTCCTTTCATCTTGAGGACCTTCTCAAACATCCTTTAAGGCAATTGTCAACATGGTTATATCTTTGACAAATCATAACTTTTAAACTCAATTTAACGCCCTAATCATCATCATAAATTAAGCAAAACTTTATTTGAAATTTAGTGGACTAACTCTTAAGTTAAAACATCATAAATCATGAAAATATGCTTTATTTAATCGTGTAAAACAACCCACACTTCATCATCAACAATACTCATCATTGGAGTTATCATCAATAACTTAAATATATGTAAATACTTAGTAAAACATAATAAGATACCACTGAGCCCGTTTAATAACATAAAGTATCATAAAATCATCATTAACATGCATATTAACTTGAAAGAACTTAAAGAAAAGGTAAAGGACATTATGAAGGAATCTGTGGGTGAAAGGAGATCAACAAATCAAACTCACATACCTCAACTAGTCTCCAAGAGGAAGAAGCTTGAATCCCTTGAGATGAACTTAAAAACCCTAGCCTTGCCTTGTCCTTTTAGAGAGAGTGTTTTGCCTTAGAGATTTTTGGGAATGAGAGAATGAATAAGGGTCCTAAGGCTTTAAGGTCTGATTTTAGGGCCCATGGGATCCCAAAAATGACATAGTATAGGATTAGGATTTATGAAAATGATAAAATTGCCCTTCATTAAAACTGTTGGAATGAATCTACAAAAGCCTGATTACGGGCCATGGTTTGAACAATGAACCATAGTCCTGTCCTTCGTATTGCCTTTTTTTCAATCTTCAGAAATTATTTTACCGACTCAAACCACGGAGTCATCTTCAACGAGCCATATATTGACTTATGAGCTATGGTTGGACTCGTAGAGTCCTTCCACACTTAGTCAATTTTTCTTATTTTACTGGACCTCATCCATGAAGGGTTTATACGGGCCATATAACGGTCTATGGATCATCCTGTTAATTGTAGATCACTTTTCAAAAACTCTAAATTTTCTTCATGTCTGATACTCTCACCTATGACCCTATCTATGGTCTATCAATCATTTCATAGGCCATTATTGGCTAAGTGAGTTAGCCCATACTTGGAAACTTTTTCCCTTTCCTAAAGTTTATGTTTAAGGAACCAACCTATGCGTCGTAATCCTATATACGAGCCGTAAATAGGCTTCCTGAATTGACTCTAGGTCATTTTTTCACCAGCTTTTTCTTCTCTTCTACGCTCCTAAATTGAGGGTTATACAGTTAATAACCCACTTATCTGAATATTGGGAATTCAAATTAAAATGGGTTCCTAAGATTAACAGTTGATCCCTTACAGGTAAGTGAAGGAAGCAACAACCAATGCTGATACATGGATAGTGGCTGCTCAAAGCATATGAGTGGAGATATTGACAACTTACGTTTACTCAAAGCACTCCAAGGTGGAGGTTTTTCTTTTGTAAATGGCGAAAAGGGATATATTCTTGGTATTGGCAGGATTGGAAAGTCTCTGGATCGCTCAATAGAAAATGTCTATTATGCGAATGGACTGAAATTCAGTATTTTAAATATATCTCAAATTTCTGATAAAAGGAATTGTAAGGACCCGAACATTGTACGACCTCATTGTAGCTTGAAATTTTTAGTTTTGAAAAGTTTTGGACTAAGGTGACGCTCCATGGGAGCCCTCACGATCCGTGTGAGGTGATATGGTTCGTGTGGGGCCTCCTTGGAGCGACCCTGTGCCTTGTGTAGGGTGTTGAAGCTTAATCATGGAGTTTTGGACTACGGTATGCCACACTTGGACCCCATATTGACCGTGTGAGGCTTCATGGGCCGTGAGGTAGCCTTAGTCTTGAAATTTCCACAATTTGAGACTGCATATACAGTTAATACAAGGTGGTACTATCCACATGGCCTCCCGTATGGCTTCAAGAGTGAAATTTTTCCAAGTATAAAATCACCATCTCGGAACTTTGTCGTGGAAGAGTTTTCTAAGGGAGGTGGTACGGGCAAGCATACGTCTCATATGGCTTTGTACGACCCGTGTGGCCCTCCGTATGGGTGATTTTGTTGAAAAATTCGAATTATGTGATTACCATTTTGGACCTTCATCAAGTGAATTTTTCCCAAGTATTGGATCACGGATAAGTATATAGTCTGTATAGCATGTCACAGACCATATAGTCCTCTTTGAGACGACATTTTTCAATTTTTCAACTCATTTCAGTAATGTCATTTTCATAATTATGGTTAATCCTAAAGGGTCTCTTGTGACTTGCTATGCTACCTAAAGACTTCCTAATAACCTAAAATTTATTCTTCTTATTCAAATTCATTCCTCACATTTAAAAATTCTCTCAAGTCTCTCTCAAAGAACTCTAGTGGGAATTAAGCTTGGGAATCAAGGAAGGGCTCTTTATTCAACAAATTTCTTCTTGAATCTTCTTCAATAGCTATGGTATGTGGGTTTGATTCTTGGTCCCTTCCAACCAAGAAGACACAAACTCTTTTCAAGTGATTTCATGAATTTTAGCTAACTTTAAATATGGATTTTAAATATTATTCTTTATTAAATTAAATTGATGTATGGATTATGTTTATTTATTGATTTTAAAGTGAATTAAGCCCTAATATGATGAAATGCATTGAAGTTAAGAAGTTTTGAAAGTGCATGCCGCCTTTAAAGCTTAATTTATGCATGAGTAGTCTATATTATGATTTAAATGTGAATTTTACTCATGTCTTTACTTGAATTTCATAATGTATTGTTGATTTAAGTTTGAATCTATATTACTCATAGCATATGTACTCATGAGCATCGGATTTTATGAAAACTATAAAGTGGGTTAAGCTCAATTATGTTTAAGTATATGATTTTGATAAGATTATGGTTATGACAAGAATGTGATAATTTAAATGTCTATTGTTTTGTCTCTTTGAGCATTTTGGGTTCTTGCACCATATCATTATGTGGCTGAGCTACTCCAATGCATGAGAATCATGACTATGCACTATGATTTCGCATTTGAGCCCAAATGTGCATTGAAATGATTTGAAAGGACTATTGCCTCTTTAGAAAGCATGTATATGTATAAGTGTTCTCGTGGGATGTTTTAACTTAGCACCGATGGACTGGGGGCGTAAGGGCTATTCCCAAGGACCCTTTTATTTTCCTTGAACTATATGCCAGCATAGGTATATGGTAGCCATTACCGAAATGACCGGGTCGTAAGGGGTGATTATTCATTTATTGATATGATATGATAATGGAAATCCTTTTGAAATGACGAGTTCATAAGGAAGGTGACCATCTACCAAAATGTCGAGGTTCGTAAGGAGTGATGTAAATTACCCTTGGCATGTGATCTTCTCCTAACGATGGGAGGTCTTATCGGACTAATTCATGTAATAGCTCATATGAGTTTGATTTGTCAGTTATAGTCCATCCCCACTATATATGAGCATTTGTGCATTTCATGCATCATTGGTTTTATGGAATATCATATACTATATCTCTTGCTATATATCTCTTTCTATATTATGTGCCCTTATCATCTAACATTGAATGCATTTTGGTAAGTCATATGTATTACATGCCCGCATACTCAGTATATTCAGACATACTAACACATACTTTTGCCTATATGATCTAACCATGTAGGGACCGAGGATTACATTCATCCACCTTGCGACATCTAGCTTGGATCTTGATATTTGCTTATTGTGGTGAGTCCTATCTTCCAAGGACAAACTACCATTCCTCTACCTATGATATTTTATTTATGTTATTTACTTTGAGGGTAAGCTCGGGGTATGTCTTGGCCCCCCATCCTATCTTATTATTAGAGGTATTATTGGACATCTTTTAAACTCCTTTACGGTTATATGCTAAATGTTGTGATTGGAGATTATGTTTATGACTTTGGATACCTATTGGATATCATTATGTTGATTGGTTATGAGCTTATGATGTGAAAGATCCCGTCCCAAATTGCCCCCATAGAGTAAGTCATACTTACCCACCGCTTAGTATCTATGTGCTACATGCTTTGTGAATCCATGTTACTCCCATTCCCTATGACATCCCATAGTATGAATCCTATTCTCCCACCCTGTAGAACTTTGTGTTTACTTTTCGATTACGCTTCCGAATCGATAATGTGAATATGGATACTTTGAGGCTTATTTGGAAAATCTCAAGTTCCCATTCGTCATGTCAATCCTAGACCCTAGGTCTGGCTAATAACAAGCTTGGTATCAGAGCACTAGGTTTGTAAATGATCCTTGGAGTTTAACATACCGTGTGAAGTAGAGTCCTATACATGGTGTGAAGTGCACCATGCCTATGAGTGGGAGCCTGGGAGGTTATGGTGATGTTCTAAGAGTTGTCTCACTTCTTCATGTCTTATGTCATGCTATGGATCATATGTTTGGTTTTCTTGTCTTGATAGTGTCCTTGCTCCATTACAGAAGATGCCTCGAGGAAGTGCTCCCCTACCAAGACCGGCCTGGCCAATGAGGGTCAAGCACCTCAAGAACCTATGGAAGAACCCATTTCTAATGGTGAATTGCATATGGCCTTTGCTATGCTTGAACTGGTGGTTTCTTCTCAGACTAGGCAAGCTAATCTTTCTCAGGATCCCTCCCCGACTTCTAAGATGAGAGATTTCACTCAGATGAATCATCCGGAGTTCTATGGGTCAAAGGCTAATGAGGATGCTAAAGAATTCATTGATGAGCTCACTAAGGTATTGACTGTTATGGGTGTTACTTCTGAGGAAAAAGCTAAGTTGGCTGCTTATATGATGAAAGATGTAGCCCAAATATGGTACACTCAATGGTCGATGGAGAAGGTTTGTGTTAATGCTATTAAATGGGAAGAGTTTAAGTTTGCCTTTCTAGATCATTTCTATCAACTTTAGCTTAGGGAAGCCAAGATGACCGAGTTTATCAACCTCAAATAGGGTGGCATGAGTATAAGGGACTATGCCCTCAAGTTCACTAAGCTCTCTAAGTATGCTCCTATGCTTATGGCTGACCCTTATGCAAGAATGCAAAAGTTCATCTTTGGTACCTCTGACTTGGTTATGAAGAAATGTTGTATGACTATACTTATACAGGATATGGATATCTCCATGTTCATGGTATATGTGGAATAGATTGAAGGGAAAATACTCAAGGAGAAGAGGGTGCATGATCCTAAGAGGACTTATTATGATGGTGGGTTCTCCAAATCCAAGGTTGGTGGTTATGGCCTCTTCCAATAGGGCCAAGTTCTAATGCTAGGGTTGGTAATGCTAGAGTGCCTCCTCCTAAGGCACCAATTGGTGGTGGACCATGGTTTCCCTAGTGTGAAAGGTGTGGGAAAATCATTTGGGTGCTTGTTGGAAGGAGTTGGGTGCATGCTTTGGGTGTGGTACAAGAACCACAAGGTTGCTGATTGTCCAAAGAATGCTCAAAGAGGATAAGGTCAAGTGGCTCATGGTGGAAAGGGATAACAAAGAGCTCCACAAGGTGTTGCCTTGCGGAATAACAGAGTCTATGCTCTTCATGCACGCAAGGAGGTTGAGAAGACTCCAGATGTTGTGACTGGTATGTTATACATCTTTGATTTTGATTCTTATGCTTTGGTTGACCTGGGGCAAAATTTGTCTTTTGTGACTGCATTGTTGGGTGTTAAGTTTGGTTTAAGTCTCGAAATTTTGAGGGATCCCTTTTCAGTTTATATCCCCATGGGTGGATCTATTGTTTCTCATAGAGTTTATCGGGGTTGTCCAAGTGATCCATTTTTTTCATCGGGTATGGAGTGTTGCATAAAGTCTTTTCGTGTGATCTTATGGAACTTGAGATGTTTGATTTTGATGTGATTCTCGGGATGGATTAGTTGTATGCATCGTATGCCTCTATAGATTGGAGAACCCGAGAGGCCAAGTTTCAACTTCTAGATGAGCTCGTTCTTGAATGGAAGGGTAGTGACTACACTATTAAAGGTTGGTTTCTTTCCTACCTTAAGGCTCGGAAGATGATCTCCAAGGGGTATATTTACCATATTGTGAGATCAGGGATGTGGATCAAAGTCACATACTCTTGAATCGGTTCTGGTGTTGAATGAGTTTTCAGATGTGTTCCCTGAAGAGTTGCCTGGTATTTCTCCCGAAAGGGAAGTAGACTTTGGCATAGATCTTCTCCCGGATACTCAACCTATCTCTATTCCTCCTTATCGTATGGAACCAGTTGAGTTGAAGGATCAGTCGAAGGATTTGTTGGAGAAAGGTTTCATTAGGCCAAGTATATCTTCATGGTGTGCTCCAGTGTTATTTGCAAGAAAGAAAGATGGGTCTATTCTGATGTGCATTGATTATAGGCAATTGAATATGGTAGTCATCAAGAATAAGTATCTGTTACTTAGAATCGATGACTTGTTTGATCAACTTCATGGGGCTACCCATTTCTCAAAGATTGACCTTCTTTCCGGTTATCATAGGTTGAAGGGTAGGGAGTGTGAGATTCCCTAGATGGTTTAACTAATGCTTCGGCTTGTTTATAGATCTTATGAATCAGCTGTTTAAGCCATTCCTTGATAATTTTGTGATTTTCTTCCTTGATGGTATTCTCATTTATTCCTGGAATGAGTGGGAGCATATAGATCATCTGACGTTGGTTCTACAAACATTTGGAGAGAAGAAGTTGTATGCTAAGTTTAGCAAATGTGAGTTTTAGTTGGGTGAAGTAGCTTTTCTTAGGCATGTGGTATCCGATGATGGTATTAAGGTTGACCCAAAGAAGACCGAGGCCGTAAAGAATTGGCCTAGATCATTGACTACTTCAGATATTTGGAGTTTCTTGGGTTGGCTAGATATTATAGGAGGTTTGTCGAGGAGTTCTCATCTATTGCATCTCCACTGACTAAGCTGACCCAAAGTAAGGTTTAGTTTTGTGGTCGGATGAATATGAAGAGTTTTTAGACCTTGAAGGATCGGCTTACATCGGCCCTTCTTTTGAATTTACCGGATAGCTTAGATAGGTTTGTGGTGTATTGCGATGCTTTACGGATTGGGTTGGGCTGTGTACTTATACAACATGGTAAGGTGATAGCTTAGGAATCAATGTAATTAATTACCCGACTCATGATCTTGAGTTAGCGGCGGTGGAGTTTGCTTCAAAAATTTAGAGACACTATTTGTATGGGGTGCATGTTGATGTCTTCACCGATCACAAGAGTTTGCAATATGTGTTCACTCAAATAGATCTTAACATGAGGCAAAAGATATGGTTGGAACTCCTTAAGGACTATGATATGAGTGTACAATATCATCCTGACAAGGCGAATGTGGCATTCATGTTCAAAATGAGGCTGAATCTTCGGTGGTTGTTAATGTAAAGGCTAAGCAAGATTTTGATCCATCATTTGTTGAATTGAAGAAATTGGTTCCCGAAAAAATAATAGAGGTATTCTCCCAAGGGGGAGATGGTGTGCTTCAGTATCAAGATCGGTTATCTATTTCGGATATGGATGATTTTAGGAGGGTAATCATGAGTGAAGCCCATAGCTCTCATTATTCTATTCACTTGGGATCTACTAAGATGTATCAGGATTTGAGGGAGGTTATTGTTGGCATGGTATGAAGAAAGATATAGCCAAGTTTTTATCCGAATGTCCTAATTGTCAACAAGTGAAGGTAGAGCACCAAAGGCTTGGTGGTTTGACGCAAGATATTGAGATTTCTACTTGGAAGCGGGAAGATATGAACATGGACTTTGTGGTTGGATTGCCTCTGAATCACCTCTCATGTGCTTCAGAATGTTCCATAATCATAATTTCCATGTATCTCAAAATTCGTGTGTGACTTCAAAAATTGATTTCATATTCTTGATCAGGATCAAAATTGAGTGGGAAATGGGTATAAGCCAAATTTTATAAGACCCGTAGTGAAAAATATTTTTGCTAATTTTTGAGGCCTCTATGAGGTAGTGGTAAGGTCTGTGTACATTCTACTCTCCCCAGACCCAACTTGTGGATTCCACTAGGTATCTTATTGTTGTTGTAGTGGCTATCCGTGCCCAAGCCGCAACGCGCCTGGGGCATTGGACTAGTGTAAGTAGTACCTCCGCATTTGATCTGCATTGCAGAATGGACGAGGACCAGTGTAAAATTTTCCCCAGTTTTGTTATTTCATCCAAGGGCATTGGGGTAATATCCCCAAGCCCATTTAAAATTTGAAATCTGAAGAAAAAGGATGGTTTTTTTTGATGTGCATTGATTATCGACAACTTAATGGAGTCACCATAAAGAACAAGTACCCTCTACCAAGGATCAATGACCTTTTTGATCAACTTCAAGGGGCTAGTCACTTTTCTAAGATTGATCTTAGGTCTGGGTATCATCAAGCGAAAATGAGGGAATGTGACATTCCCAAAATGACTTTTTGGACTAGGTATGGGCACTTTGAGTTTGTGCTTATGTCCTTTGGGTTGACTAATTCACCGACTATATTAAGGGCTAACTTATATGTATTGAATTCATGAAAAATATCTATGGTGTTTCAAGTAGACCACATCTTGTTGGGGGGTGACATGCCCAATCACCTTGTTGAGGGGGGGGCACGCCAAAAAACCCTTGTAGGGGGGGGGGGGTGGAGTGCAAAAGAGTGACATTGGGGGGAGCG